>WBNQ01083938.1:0-24523 GCA_013401375.1 Spizella passerina | reverse complement strand
TGGCTTCTGCATCCAAGTACAGATACACAGAATTGTAACAACTATGACTGGTAGCAGCAACTCATCCCTGTCTGATGTTGCCTGAACTGCAATGGAAAACCTCCAAGGACTGAAACACCACAATCTCTTGTCTCTTGGTGATCGATTAATTATCTCCACCACTGTAAAGCTTTCCCTAATGGCTGAATGAAATCATCTTTGCTATATCAAGCTTACTACTGCCTGCAAATGTAAAGATGGATTTGTTCTCTCTCTTTTACCAGCAGTCTTTGCAGCAACCTATCTGAGAATAGCTGAGTCCTTGTCCCATGTCTGAGTGGGCCTTATCAGGCCAAACAGCCAGGATGGACAGGCTGATCAAGTCAGACAGACAGCCAGCCAGGTCTGTATGTACCTCACTAGAGCCCTACAGGTGCAACTAGGGTAGTGTTTAAAACTTTCCTTATAGAGAAATTTTTTATGGTTTAATGGAAAAGACACATCCTTTGTGACTGTGTTCCTTTTTATCCCCTCTTTTCCCTGGTTTTTCCTATTAATTTTATATTTTTTTAATAACATGTGCCAAAATGGTAAAAGGGGTTAAAATGATCACTGGAACTCCTTACCCAATGCCAAATCCAGCACTTGGGAAGCTGTGCTTGTTGGAAGAATGTTAGCTGAAAGGGTAATGCTCTCATCTGGGATGTTAGTGTGCAAGGTCAGGTAAATTACAGAGCTTGGAGGTCTGAGGTGAAGCTGTAAATGTGGCTGTGATTATGTCTGCAGAGGGGAATACAAGAGTGGGATAACATTTAGGACAAGCCAGGGAAACCTGCAAATTGATGTAGAAACAGATATGTTTGCTTTCAGCTCATTTGTTGTCTGGAACAGATTAAGAGCAGCAAATCTCCTTTTGAGGAAACAGAGCAGGTCAAACTGCAGCTTGGTTCAAGTGCTGCAAAGGATCCACATGGAGCTGGTGAATTCCTGGCTCCCAGCCATGCAGAGAATTGAGGAATCACTTTCTGATCATTTCAGTTGTTGCCCTGCAGGCTCTGATGGCATTAAGGTGCATGTAATTCAAAAATGCAGGTATCTTTGAGAGCAGAATTCCCAGGGAAAAGCTGTTCCCACTGCTCTGCTCCCTGCTCAGAGTGGCAGTGGGTGTCCCTTGGGGTCAGCCAGGTGCAGTCCCAGGCTGCAGAGCAGGGAGTGAATTCCTGACAGCTGGGAAAGCAGAAGGCAGCAAGGGTTGCTGAGGCTGGCTCTCCTACAGGAGGGAGCCTGAGGAGTTTGGGCTTGTTGGGTAAGTAAAGCAGAGGCAGAGCTCAGGGAGAGCATGTCAGTGCAGCTGCAGGGAGTGTAGAGTATCTTTTCCAAAACAGAGCAAATGTTCTGCTGGAATGAGTTGACTAATAATTTCCCCCTGTCCTGGTTTCCCACACACACAGTCAGCTTTCTCTGTCTTTTCATGGCCTGGCTGATGTTGGTGCCATCATCAGCAAGGCTGAGTCTTCCTCTTTCTGCTCTTGGAGAAAAGAACTTTTCTGTTCACCTGCCTCCAGGAGGTGGAGGGTGACTCTGATGCTCCTCAAGCACTCTAGTCCAGCTCAGACAGAGAGTAAAGAGGACACTGACCCTGCTGGGGTCATGTGTGGCAGGTGGCAAAGCTGCTGGCTCTGGAGGTAATTGAGTTTTCATACACAATTTCAATGACTCTTTAGAATCAGGGAAGCCACTGAACAAAGATATGTCATATCTGAAGGAGCAAAAGCCTGGCTTATCCTAAGTTGGATGTGTGATTATTTTCTTTTCCATTTCAAGGATGAGAGAGTATGTGGAATTAGTGGATGGTGCCATTAGAATTAGCAGTTCCATGTCTCAGTGAGTGTTTGGTGGGGGATGTGCCAGGAGGAAAATGTTTACTTCTGTGTAATTAGAAAAGCAATCTGCAGAAAATCTGAAGATATCTGGCTTCAAATTACTTCCAGACTCTTTTGCTACCTCTTGAAACCATTATTTATCCATGGAATAGAGTCCAAGCACTGCATTTGATTCACCATGTGTTAGAAGTGTGGAAAAGAAGAAAACAATGCAGCAAGCATGGAAGGGGTGTATCAGGAATGTCTTGGCTTGCAGTCACTGTAACCTAGGAACCTTCTGCAGCCCATGGGGAAAAGTGTGGGCCAAAGGGGATTCACCACAGAATCAATATGGACTACAAGGAATTCTGTTTTCTTAGGTAAACTAGTAACCACATCTGCCAAAGGCTGGCTGGCCTTATTTTGTGACACTAGTGTGAAAAGGAAAATTCAAAATTAAGAATTTGAGACAACTTGGAAGGGTGTTCTAGGCAAACTTGGTCAAGAGTCAGGGTGTGGGTCCCTGTTGGGGAGCTGAGGTCAGTGGTGGCACCACACCAGCATAGAATTTGGGAAGGATGCACTCTCTAAATGCTGCTCTCTGCATTGTGCAGGCTCTGGGGACACCTGATTGTGATGAACTGTGAGAGGAACCCAGCAACTCCTTCATAAGAGAAAAGTTTACCTGAATAAATCAACAGCCACCATGGTGATGTGTGTTTAACCTTTTTTTACCCTACATATAGATTGAGAGGGAGAGCTTGCTTGCAGTTATCTATACACATAAAGCATGTTTTTCTGTCTATTTAGGCAAAAAGTGTTCATCATTTAATCCATGGGGTAAAAATCTTGATTTATCTTGGGGTGTAATCAAATCCCACTGCATATGTGGTCTGTGATAAATGGACTTGAGCTAATACCTTGGTATCATCAGAGTAATTTTTGTTAAGTCAAAACCTCACTGAAGTCCAGTTTAGCTTTTAATTTGAAGGTTCATACAGATTTTGAGCATTGTACAAGACTTGCAGCCTGCCAATAAAGCATATATAATATTTTTATCTGATCCTACTAAAGACTATTTTTTCACCTGTGTAGCTAAACAAGAAACAAATGGCCATAATTAGAATTTAGTGTATAATTACTGAACAAATGTGTATAAATCATGTTTTGTTCTGTTGCTTGTAGTCCTAAACATGATGCTTGTCATTACACAGGCCATCAGAGCTCTGCTCTGATATTTTTATTATTATATTTGATATTTTCTGTTTTAATCAAGCATAAAGGTCAATTGGTTTAATATCTGTTGACAGTGGAGATATGGTTCAATTTGCTGTTCAGTAAGGTATTAAAGCATGATAGCATTTCAAGGAGTACCTACAGCAACAAAATTCCAGGTGAAAGGACATAGTCTTGATATTTTTTCTTACTTACGTTTGCTCATTTTGATCATATTTCATAGTTCAATGCCAGTGCTTACGTATTTAAATACACAGAAACATTGCAATGATTAATACTGCTGTGTTAATGAGAAGCAAAATGTAGATGCATTTTGGTTTTCGAAGTAATTGGAGCAAAAAAAAGAACTAAATTCTCCAGTGACTCAAATACTTCTTGTAATTTGAAACATATTTGTCTGGGAAATGTGTTATTGGCACATTTATTATAAATCTCTGGTTATTATTTCAGGCAGGCAAATTTATTGCTCAATTTCTATTAGAAATTAAAGACCTATCAATGTTTACAATCTGGGGTATTTTTCTTCTATACTGGTGATTTAAAATTTCTTTTTAACCTGTACCATTATGGAGAGATCTTCCTTTCTAGTTTTCCAAGTAAAACTTGGATTGCTTTAAATGGATTTAGAGTTAATATAATTTTTGAGAAGCAAAATCAATATGCACATTTTTAAGTTAGAGAATATGTGAACACTGATGCAGCAAAGAGCTGCTCAAATATTTTTCTACTGGATCAGGGATTTTGGCTTAGCATCAGGAATTCTGATACATTTCTGCACTTCTGCAGTCTGAAAAATTGGGGAGGAAATTTATAGGAGTGAGCTCTGTGAACTAGCACTGTTGTGAAACAGACTATCTTGTACTTCATACTCGGCTGGAATGATGGTTTCACACTTTTATTTCAGTAATTAGATTAAATAGAGAAAAGCAGAAACACAACTGAGGGGTGCAGTATAGGAGAACAACCTTGTTAGGGCAGTTCTGAACACAACAGAAGCCTCTGCTGCATTGTTGTTTTGTCAGGTGTTGGATGGCAGGTCCAGGTGAATGGAAAATGCTGGGAAATGTCTTTGCACAAATCAATATTTTCTCTCTCTGTTACTTGGAAGTATTTCTGACAATCGTAAAAAGTATTTGCCTTGGGTTGTTTTCATAAAGGTTGTGGTAGTTTGTTAGTTCTTCTGTTTTTAAGTTAATCTGATCCAATTCAAAAGGTTTTTTTGACTGTATCTACAATTAAGTTTTTGCCTTGTAGGCATTGCCTTCTGGAAATTGTAGTTTTTTATTGCATGGAAGAAAATGGAGAGTGACGACAAGAATTGCACTGATTTCTCTAAAGTTTTTTGAGAAGAATGTAGCAGAGTGCACTGGTAAAGAGGAAGTTTGCTTTGAGAATCTAATGATTGGGAAGAAAATGGTCTGTTTATTTATGGAATTTGAAGTTCAGGAGTCAGGACTCAGTATAAGGTTAAGTCAGTTCATCAAAATGTCAATGAAATACATGGATTTAAGAAATGTCAATTGCTTGTTTTTCATGAAATATCAGAACGTGACAGCGCTTCAAAAACAGGATATTTATGTTTTCTTGACAAGCAGGATTATGCAACATGTAGAGAAAATGGTCTTTTTGGTCTCCAATTTTGTCAACGCAACAAGGCAGCAAAACATCTAGCATGTCTATGGAATTGGAAATTCCAATTCATGAGTGAATTTTGTAGCATTACACAACAGTTGTCCACATATGTTTTACACATATGTAAAAGACTGCAGAGCAAGCCACAATTCCAGGTTAACAGCTGCACAGAAGAATTGGCTGGGGTTGCAGGAAATCACAAGAAGGAGCCAGGTGTCATTAGTGGAGTTTGTCCAACAGGAATTGTCCATGTGTCTGGATTTGCACAATCATCACTTCCATGAGTTTATCTCACAAGTAGCAGTGAACACAACAGGACAAAACCATGTGTGAAGGACCAAGATCTCAGCAGGATAACCCAGCAAATGCAGCACCAGGAATTCCAGATGTTCTTTCAGGTTCTGTTCTTCACAGCTGCTGCTGAGTCAGAAAGAGCAGGGTAAAAGTACAATGCATTTTGCACAGGGTTGGGACAGGTGAGAATTGTGCTCCAAGGATTGTATAGTCTTCTGAGTGTGGTTTTATGTAAACTACATCAATATTCTTTGAGCAGACAGTTACCATGTTTCAGGTGATGGTTGTGGGCATCCATCACCTGATTCTCTTGGAGTTCTCTTTTTGCCTAAAACTGTTTGACAGGGCAGCATTGTCTCATAAAATTAGGGGATATCAATGAGGATTCTTACTATTTTTTCCTTTTTTCCTTTTTTTCCCTGTCCTACCAATGACATGCAGCACTTGGCAGTCTCTCTGCCTTTGTCTCTCTACTGGTTAGGGCTATTTTAATATTCTCCTCAAATAAGAGAAGCATATTTAATATTTGTTAAAGCCTTTGAAGTCTTCAAAGAAGGGTACAAGAAGAACTTGAAATAATACAGATTCAGTTTTAAAGGCATCCAGCATTTTCTGTGCACTACAAAGGGTTATTTTGAAAGCTGCTGGGGGATGACTCCTGCTGCTGCCTACAGGGAATGCATTCCACTAAGATCTATGAATGGCTATTGAATTATAAAGTGAATTTGCAGTGCAAAACTCCATGGGCACATATAGCAGATGCCTCCTGCCACGTTTCAGGATGCCAGCCTAAACTAACTGGCACGTGCAGGAGATATTTGAACAGTTACAAAAGAAGGGAAACTTTCAGAAATCTTGTCTGTCTTTCCATCCATTTCTGCCAATGAGGATGCTGCACAGCATAAAAATTGCAATACCTGAGGCAAACTGGCAAGAGGTGATCCTTGCTTTTTAATTTTGGGTGCTGTTGGTAAGGACTGTCATAGGAGGGTACATTCACTGACTGAGCTCCCAGCGGAGAATCAGTGTTAGCCTCTCTGAAAGTTTCCAAACCCTTGTAGGTGAAGGTAAAGCTGCGTCTGATGGCAGCACAGTCCCACCAGTTTGAGCTCATGCCTCAGACCCAGAACCTCTTTTTGCCAGAATGTAATTTTTGTATTGCATTGTTGCCTCTTGGGAGGAGACCCAAGAGGTGAAAGCATCAAACCACACATGCACTGAGGGCATTTAGTCTGGGGCCGGATGAAATCTACAGGAATGTAAATCTGAAAAACACAGAGTGGAGATGTTCTGGGTGGAGCACCAGCCACTTTCACTACTGATTCATTGCCAAAATACTTCCTGATGTGGACCTGGCCTAGCGGTACTCAGTCTGGACAAAATCTGGGACAGTTTGGGAAGGGGGATGTGTGAGAAACTATGTTCTTTGAGTGCTGTGTGAATGCAGAGGGTACCCAGGAAAACATCTGAGGAGCTGGTTATTTATTCAGCCTTTCTCCTCCATGACGTCAGTTTTTCAGTAAACAAGATGCTGAGAAAATCGCCTCTATTATTTATAGGGTGGTGGGTTTTCCACTGTGTGCTCTCACCAGCAAAGGGAGATTTACAGATTGACGGTATTCTACTGTGGCTCTTCTCCTTTGTAAATGTCAAAGATAAAATGGCTTTTTAAAAACTGGTTACTAAGTAGGTCAGTATTTGTTTCAGGATTGTCATGTGCGATCTTTAAGGCACTGATTTTCCTTTTGGAAACCTCCATTTTTGAGCATTGAAGAGTTCAGCAATGCTGGTTTATATTGGGTCCTTTTTAAAAGCTGCATACTTCAGTGCTAAGGGGATTAGAGTTGAGCACACTTTAATGAACACCTGTGAAGAGAGCGAACCTGTTCAAAAGAATAGACATGTTGTGCTTCAAAGTAATCCACAGAGAGAAATATGGAGAGCCATTTAAAAAGAATACTGTGCATTTTAACTAACTAATCCAGTTAAAAGAAGGAATTTTCAATGCCCAGAAAGGCAAAATACAAGAGGGAGCAGAGGAGAAGGGCTGTGTTACACAGTTATATCTTCCCCTGCTACATTTTTTGTTCTTAATCCTAATAAAAGAATACTTTAAGCCACCTACCCTGAAACAGATATTCAGGGTGCAATTTCTGTGGGGTTTCTCTATGGCAATGGGATTATACACATTTAATGGGTGTCAGTTGTACTTTCTCTGTGCTTTTTAGCTAATAGTTGTTCTGATCCCTCAGGAAATGAGAGACTTTTGAGTGAGGATGTAATGATCACATTTACTAAGGGAGAAGTAATAGAATTTTTGCTGACTGATTATTTTTTCACCATTAATGCTTCCTTAGGGTGGCAATGAACATGCTGAAATATTCAACTGATGAAATGTTTTATGATAAAGACCGAGCCAGTCTTTTGCAGAACTGAATTTGTGACCTGGCAATGGCTTTAGAAGGCTCCCCAAGATGGCAACAGTGAGGTACCCAATGTCAGCAACAGATACTGAAGTGAAGGGCCTTAGCTACTTTTCCAGGTTAGTATCTTGTGCTGAATGTCTTTTGTGTGAGACACAAACAGAACCTCGTGTACCTGGGCAATGCTTCTGGAAAGAACCCATCTGCTGTGGTAGGAAGACCAAAAATGAGAGGTTTTTTTTCAAGATTTTTTGTTTTTAATTAGATGCCCTGTAACAGCTCTGTTCTTCAACCAGCCATTCATTTTTTCTGCTGAGGCACCAAAATGTTTCCTGGAGTGGGACTTCTTCCCAGATGTTTTGATTGAAATCATGCATCATCTTGGCCTCCCCAAATAACTTTTTGTATGGAAGGTATTCTGTGTCCTCAAGCATAACAAACGTACACAGAGATCAAATCAGTACAAGTATAAAAAAAAAAAAGAAATTTTGCCCATTGCAGCCCTTACTGTCTCAGCCTCGTGAAACACTTTGCAAACTTAGTCTTCTTTGAAGTGTGTGGTGCTTGTGAGGTGCCCAGGACAAGGGGAGAGATGAGGAATCTGACTCCATGTTCTCAGAAGGCTGATTTATTATTTTATAATATTATTATATTAAAGAATGCTATACTAACACTACACTAAAGAATGGGAAAGGATAAAGACAGAAGGCTTAACAAGAATGAGAAATAAAATCTCATGACTGACTCAGTCCAACACAGCTGATGGTGATTGGTCATTAAGTTAAAATAATTCACATTAAACCAATCAAACATGCACCTCTTGGTAAACAATCTCCAGACCACATTCCAAACACAGGAGATGTGAACCAGATAATTATTATTTACATTTTTCTCTGAGGCTTCTCAACCTCTCAGAAGCAGAAATGCTGGTGAAGGGATTTTTCAGAAAATATCACAGTGACAGAAGGGAGCACTGTTCTCTCCTTTTTAAATACAGGGAAATGAAACTGAGACCTAAACAAACGAGCTGAGCTGGAATTGAAGGTTGACCTTCCACTTCCACACAAGACCAGGAGGACTGGAGCTCTTTCTTTTATATTTGAATGCACAGTAGAGGGGGAATGTGCAGGGGAAGGCAGTGTCAGATCTAAGTGTGATTCTAAGCCCCTGTAATTCAGTGTAACCTGCTTTGCTTGACAAATGCTGCAGGAGCAAGGGATTGGAGTGAGGATGTTCTCCTTGCCCCCACCCCAGGGTGTGCCCAGGGAAGGGCATGAGGGTGCTGGGTCCCTGTAAGAGCCCTGCTGGGTCACACAGGGCTGCAGGACCCTCTCTGCTGGCAGAGGGACTCAGCTTCTCTTGGCCACCAGCCCAGGCTGGAGCATCACTGACCGAGCCACATCCCTGCCATTCCCTTTGTCCCCAGGGAAGGGCACAATACAAGAAGGCTCCTTGGGTTTGTGCTCCAGTGCTGTGAGTTTGAAAGAGTTTTGGATGTCTTTAGATATTTTGCCTCCAGGATCTATTGCCTTTCAATGCTGCAGAGTGCAATCATTGATGCACCTCTTGAGTTCTGGAGACCTCAATGTGTCCTAGCATCCTTCTTAAAGGGAATTTCTGCTGGGAGGACTAACTCATTAAAAAGTGCATTTAGACCAATTTAAGGGCAGAATTTTCTCTTATTGTCAGTTTCTAAGCGGTTCTGATGAGACCTAGTTCTCCAGACACAAACAAAAGAACAGCGTAATCAAAAAATATGTAAAATTAAGGGAATGAAAGTTTCTTCTTAGTGTGGAATCAGCTTAAAATGGGCCTAAAATAAGTAGGATTTAAGTGAAGTACAAAAGATCAAGCCTCAGAAAAAATTGTCAGGTAATTTTAAGAAATCTTCTTTGCTTCTTGTGCTGGTGATGAGACTGCTCTGGAAACTCAGATCACTGCTGTTTTGGAACACACATCTTTTTATCTGTGCAGCTGATCTTCCTCTCAGAAAATCAAAACTGAGCAACTTGTAGTGGTTGGTGACTACAAGCCTGTAGTGGTTGGTGACTGAAAATGTCCTCTGGAATAATAAAACTGATCTCAAAGGCAATATGACATTTTCTTCTTGATAACTTTTTTGATCCTTTGAAATGGGGTGAAAACTCAGTTCTCCTACTAAATATGTGTGTCATTCCTGCAAGGCTGCTTTGTACTTCAGTCAGCGCTCTGACTACTAATTTTCCCAGCTAAAAAAAAAATTGTCTTAATCAAAGTACTGTAAAATTCAATATATGTTAATAAAATCTTTTAAGACTTTAGCTAATGGGCATTAGTTAATGGGCAAATGGGAGAAGAGGCCACTTGATGTGGATTCTGGGAATGGTTTTGGTGCAGAAGGGTGCACAGCAACTACGGTGTTTTCTGGCTGCAGTTGGGAATATTTAGAATTGTTGCATGGTGGGGGAGGTAAGCTTCTCAAAAGTTTTCTTTTCCTACATAATTTTGAAAGTCAGTCTCTAAATGAACAGGTACAGGGGAGGGAAGCGGGGAATAGGAGGGGAAGAGGAGAGAGGGTTTTTGCACTGCTTTTCTTATTCCTCCCGTGTGCAGGGGAAAAGCCTGGAGCCCTTGAGGGGTGAAACGCCCGGAGANGTGCAGGGGAAAAGCCTGGAGCCCGTGAGGCGGCAATCGGGGTGAAACGCCCGGAGGGAGCCCCGGGAGGAGCCCGGAGAGCGCTCGGGGCTGCGGGGCCGCGGAGCGCGGGCAGGGGGCAGCGTCGGGCCGGGAACGGGGACCGCGGTACCGAGAGGGAGCCCTGAGCCCCCCGTGTGTCCCCCGAAATGCTGCACCGGAGGGGAAATAAATGCCTGGGAGCCGCTCCGGGATTAGGGTGTGATGTTGGTGCTGGAAAATGCCTTGTTTCTGCACGGGGAGCTTTCTCCCCCAGCAGGGGCTCCTCTGTGTTCACCGTGAATGCGGGTTTGCGGGGCCGTGGGATGTGGTTTTGGAGGGGGTTTTGTGCGGTCATTTTGGGCATGGCTGGAGAGGTCCCCGGTTTTGTCTCTGAGCCGTCGGGGTGTGCAGGGATCGGGGTCTCACACAGGGTACAGGTGTGATTCCCATCTCCCGGGTGCCAGCCCGGTTATGTCCCTGTGCCCATTCCCACAGCCGTGGGCTGTGTCACTGCTCTCTGCTGGGCTCGGCACGGCCGTGCTGCTGGCCGGGGCTGTGCTCTGCTGGTGTGCCCTGTGCTCAGGGAGGCTGCAGCTGCTCAATGGGAGCAAGAGGATTGCACTCTGACCCTGGCAGTGTTCCTGGGACTGTTCTTGATAGTGGGCCTTATACTATTTTTTTTTTTTTTCATTTTTCTTTTATTGTTTTGGTAAGCTGAGCAACACTATTGTGATTCAGAGGTGCGGTTCAGAACTGAGTGTAAAGAAAAGCAATGCAGCTATTGTGATTAACTTCCTCGAGTGGAATCCTTACCAACCAGGAAATCTCAATGATTATTCTGTCTATATGTCTTTCATAAAAAAGAAGCCGCCCCAATCGCTTTTGCTTACTGTAGTTAAATTTTCTGGGGTTGCTATCCTCTTATTTTTGCCAAGATAAGTGAAGCAAAGACATTCTAGTGGTTCTTGCCTTCCTATGTAAGAGCATGGACATTTTTTTTCAACAAAAATTTCCAATACTCTTGTATTTACCTACCCATAGTAATTTTTTTGTGATTCTGCCACTGCATAATTTTGAGTTAATTTATTTTTATTTTTAACTGTTATTTAAGAATAAGGACATATTTTCCATGCTGCTGCTACAATTCTTTTGAAAATGCAAATTCTGTTAGAAATGAAGGAAGATGCTGCAGGAAGAAACTTTGATGTAATGTGTATGTTGTCCCATAATTGGTGATTAAAAGGAGAAGGTTTTGCTGTTTGTTAGTACAGCAAGTGTGTCACAGGTGACTGTTTTGCAAACTTGATAAAGCTGATTTATTATGTAAAACATGTATTTTATTTGACTAGGCTGCTCAGAGTTTGTGAGACCTCATGTAAGTACTGAGAAAAATGCATCCTGAAAAATTGGTGTATGGTGAATTCTTTTCTCCATGTGGGAAAATACAAATTTAAAGGAGGAAAGAGCTTTGTGTGCTGCATGCGTCAGGCTGTACTCAGGCTATAGGGGTTCCTATAGGGTAAAAATGGAGAAAAAAGTCTAATCTTGCTGGTGTGGTGGTTTGGACACAAGGTCTCAGAGTATATTATGCTCTTGCAGCTCAGAAAGCTGAAGTGAATTTTTGACTGGTACTGTGGACTCACTGAGTATAGAAGACCCACAACTCTTCAGCCTTAAACAAATTTAAATAAAAGTTTCTTTTCTCCTTCAATGTAAAGAGGAGCTCTGACCAAGCCAGGATCTGGCAAAAACTGGTAAGGCAGGATCTGGGTCAATAATTATGTGCTTCAGTTCAACACCTAACCTGCAACCCTTGATAGACTGGAAGAATTGGGAACTGACTTGGTGAAAATATGAGGGCTTGGTGTGCAGAGAATTGTGCAAAATGAAGCCTCACCTTATTGCCTGTGTGCCTTGCAAAGCCCTGGTGTGCCCCTAAGTACAGCAGCTGTGCCACACTCAAATCTCAGTCTTTATTCTGAGTTCTCTCAGGCTTAGGCATGCCTGAGTATTGGTGACCAGTGATGCTGCTTGATGAAAATGAACTTTTGTTTTTATTAGTTATTAGATGCTGATTTTGTTCTTCTGGGGCTTTATGAATGTATATGGTGTCTTTAGCAGCCAATTTTCCTCAGCAGTTGAAAAACTGCTTGTAGTAGTCAGGATTTTCTGTAGGATAAAGCAAAATTTCTGAAGTTAATTTGCACTCCAATGGCTTCAAAGGAACTGGCTTGATGCTAGTAATTGACTTTTTGTTTCATTAGATATCATTAATTTCAATGTTGTCAATAAATTCTGAAAAAACACCTTGAGCAGAAGCTTAGCTGAAGTAAAACAGATATTAGGAACAATTTGGTTGTAAATTGGATTTCTAGCTTTCATGGCTGAAGTTTCAGCTATTCTGAACAATCTATCTGGTCTCTACTTTGCTCTGTCAATAAGACAAGCCCAAGCCATGTTACACTTGGAGCTCTCTGGGACAATGATATTCCTGAAGCAGAATCATCAAGCCAAGTGCACAAAGACAGGAATACCTGGATTTTCTTTCTGCCAGTGAACTTAATCCCTAGATGCTCTGTTATCTGCATGAAGGGAAACAGCAAAAGGTTGTTGGTTTAACAGCCAGGAGTCAGGTCTGATGGTGATGGGAGATGCAGTTTTACAGGTTAGATTTGGCTGTCATTTAGATTTGTTCTACTGACTTTGGTCCAACCTCATTTCTCATGGTTTATCTCTGCTCACCCCTAAACTTGGAAAAGGCTGGCAGAGCTGACCAGCATGCACAAGCCAGTTTGGAAGAGAGCCTTCATCTTCTCCAGAGGACCAGCACCACCACATCTGCTGCCTCCAGTGCTTGACTCCCAGTGAGTGCTTCTGGTCAGCAGAGCAGCTCTTTTCTGCCTTAGTTAAGGATAATTTAGCTGACACACATTTCTGATTTTTGGAAACTGAACCCTTTAGGCTGTTAATAGACATTTTTTGCAAAGAGAAGGAAATGCAGAGATGATTTTTAGCTAGAGGAATTGCACTGTGGTTTTAGAGGAGAATATTAGGGGAACATGGTTTCACAAATGTATTGCACAACAATACACTAATTCTTTGTGTGTCTCCAGAGGCCTCAGCCCAAAGGTAGCTGAAATTCTATACCATAATTGCATTCTTTCAAAATTGCAGCTATAAGAGGCCGTAGTTGTTTCCAGAGAAATGTTAAAAATGGGATGTGCATTTTTCTCTACATACGTTGCATATGTTAGCATTCACTTATAGATTACTTCATTAACCTTTGCTCTTCAGAAGCCTTGGAAAGACAAAACTACTTGAAGGAGAAATAGATTGGGAGAGCAGGCTGAAGGGATTTCATCAAAGGTCAAAATCCACCAAGTTGGCTCTCCCTGCCCCCTCCCTCAGCTACACAGCCTCTGCTCCCTCTGTCTCCACAAAGAAACAAATAAGTGTTGCAGGTGCTGCAGAAGCAGAGATTATTTTGGTGCTTATTCCTCATGTGTGGTGTTAACTGTTTTATAATGCTCTTTCATGATTTGCTTATTCAGGATTTTTCTTGTTGTTGAATAGAAGCTATAGTAATGACCAAAAAAGAAACAATGCAAACCAAAAATCCAGATAAAAAGTACTTTTTTGTCCACTCTTTTGTTTTAAAGACAGCAGAACAATTACCTGAGTGACTTGTGCCTGAGGTGCCTGTATTGACAGCTCTTCAATACACCTAGTTTTAATTTAGCTGGTTTTTCTTTTATTTATTTCTATTACCTAGTTTTGGTGTCCACATGGTGACAATAATATACTGAAAGTAGCTAAACTCACTCTCTATTCTGGATTCAATTTTAAAACTGACTTCTCATGGCCAAGTCATAAAGCTTTGAAATATGGGATCATAATAGAAATGCTGACAGTATCTTCACAGTGTCTGCAGTAGTGGGTGTTTCTCTAATATAAACAAATGGTGTTATTGGACTCTTTTTTTTTTTTCCCCCATGCTCCCTGCTTTCAATCAAAGGTGGTTTTATCACTCATTAGCTTCAAAACCATCATCTTTTTTGCTTAACCCACAACAGGGTTTGTTTGTTTTGTTTTGTTTTCCTCTTTGAATCTAGAGTGGAACAGGACAGACAGGAAAAATTTAGGTTGTAGCTTATCCAGACGACTTCCCTGCTGTCTGCTATTATGTACTTATGTTCAGTAAGTGTGTAAATAAACACTTTGAATCTAAGCCTTGAAGGAGACAATATTTAAGGGAAGCGTCATGACAGCATAATTAAAAGGATGAACATTTTAAGATGCTGTGTTTCTAGTCTATTTTCCTGATAGAAATTAAGCCTTTTTTCCATAAAGGAATAACAAAAACCTCTGTAGCTTTTTTAGCTGATACCCAGGGAAAGGCTTACCCATTACATTAACTCAAAGCTCTCTGTAAAACCCATATTTTGGGCTGCAGGTGCATGGGGAGATGAAGGTGGAGGGAGCACATCCTCCTCTGCGTGGGTGACAGTGCTGGGGCTGCCCACGGGAGCATTGCTGGCACTCAGCAGAGAGGGGACAGAGGTGAGGCAGCAGCACTGATGCACACACAGGCCAGGCAGGTGCCTGAGCTGCCTCCTTTGTGCCTCCTCCCGTCAGTGGAAATACCCACGGGCTGGGGGCCGCCCTTGGAACTGCAGGATGCTGTGCAGCTTCCTGTAAATGCTGTGTTAATTGAAGTGTGTCTGCGTTTGCATCTGGGCTAGGTGGTGTTTTCTCCTAGAAACCGTACCACACACTGTTATTAACTGGCAGCCGTTGTGGATTCCTTTTCTTCAGCTATTTCCTTTAGCTAAAAATGCAAAGCTGTGCTGCCCTGAAGGGTTGTTTAGCAAGAGTTTTAATGAAATAATAGAAATGTTGCACTCTAGTGATTTCCCCCATGCAGGGAAATGTCACAGTCCATTGGCCTTGCCCAGGGACATTACATGAGATTACACCTATTTTCATTACTCTGCTCAAGTACAATATTGTTAAGTAAATATTTGCACAAAAATGTGGCCATCCTAAGGTGTGAGCTGTCCTGCAAGGTAAATAATTAAAGCATGGGCTCTCTCTGGTAGCAGAAACCAGTGCTTGATACAGGTTTGATCATTTCACATGTCCCTTTGTTAATCCATAACTGTCTTGTGCAATTATTTTCATCGCGCAGCCGAGCAAAGATAAAAGGTGGAACGTGCCCCTCTCGCCTGCTCCCAGGGAAACTCCATTATCCTGCCAGGCTCACGTGGCTGCAGCAAAGCCAATCTGAGTGGCAAGAGGGGCCCACAAGGACGAGCTCAGTGTGAGCAGAAAATGAAGTTGTTAGCAGACAGCAAACTGCAGCCCTCGGTTCTTATGAATATTTGAATGAGTGACTAAAAACAGCTCGGTGGACTCTAAGCAACTGTGACAGCTGAAACTGCCTGGGAAACCAGCAGTCCACTAGGACCAGGATGAAAAGATCAGCAGTCACATTTCCACCTACACCACCAGTATACTGTAAAACATGAGCAGGTTCTTAGTCCCCAAATATTGTTTAGAAAGAAAAATACCTTTCCTCCCTATGAATTTTCATAAGAGAGGTATGTACTGGATCTGGCAAGAAATTTTGAATCCATTGAAGTCCAATGATTTCTAACAACCTACTCAAGGCAAGAGAATAGCCACGTTTTCAGACATTGAAATATTGATGTTGCTTATACTTATAGAAAATTTGCCCTAGTGAATCTTTCATTAATATTTTTCAGCTAGTTCCATGTGGCAAGAATGATGATGAGAACAGCTTCCCTGAAGCTAATTTGTTCTGAGTAATCTGCACTAAAAAGAAAGGGTGAAAGAACCATAATAAGCAAACTAATGAAAGACTGGGGTTGTTTTGTAGCATTTGGAAGTAAGAACAGGTGTTATAATGAGAACAAAGCAGCTCTATCTATTTTCTCAAAAGAAAAAGAAGAAAAAAGGGAAAAGTCTGTTACACTAAAGTGCAGTTTTATGAGAATGATTTTTTTTTTGTTCCTTTTATTCTCATGTATTTTATAGAACTGCTTAAGGATGTGTTTGGTATGACCTTCTTGATGGTATAGACCACAGTAATATATCCTCTGCTGTGTTCATAACATGTGCACTCCTGTCTCAGTTTATTTTGCTGGGATTTTGCTGCTCCTTACACAGGAGGAGGCTCCAGAATTGGTTTGGTATGGTCTCTAAGGTGCTGGCTTTACAGCAAAACTTGGAGTGTGACATCTTTCTCACATTTTTTATTGCTATTACAAGTTTACACTATAAATCTGACTTGAGAACCAGATGAATTGCTCAGATAAAATGTAACTGGCTTGCCGTAAATGAGTAACAAAGAAAGGAGTCTGCTTTTAAAATAGTAAGATGAAGAGCCTTTTTAACAAAAAACTGCACTTCCATCTGTCAAATGGCACTTTGTCCTGGCACTTGTGCCATTTGGTAGCAGGGATATTGATTTCAGCAGTGCTGGAACTGAGCCCTTTGAAAAATTGTGGAGTTCCCACCAAACCTGTTCTTGTGCATTCACCAGGAATGATGGTGGAATAATTGATCCTGTAGCAATAAAACACAGCTATTGACTGGCAGCCCTCTTGAGCTCCTGCCCAGAACTCTCCTCTGCGAGCTCAGGTTTTAGGGATCCACAGCTGAGCCATGTCAGAGCAAGCTGCAAGGCTTAGGTCTGATTCTACCTAGATTAATATCTGTCAAGGAAACCGAAGTTTCCCAGAAAATGTGAGGTAAATAAAAATTCAGTGAGCATGAGTGAACTAGAGAACTGAATTCCAAGTTCTCTGGATATTTATGTTTCAAATCTCGCATTTATGTTTTTTTTTTTAATTTGATCCTTTTATTTTGATTACATCATGAAAATCTTACCTGGTTGTGATTAACTGGTGGAATTTAGCTTGCATTATGGCATAGTTACTTAATTTTGTTCCATATTGCATATAGGTTCCTGTCTGTTCTTGTCTTAGGCTTCTGACTCCATGGGGAATGTTGAAACAAAATACAATTTTTCCTCTGGAGCTGAGGGGTTGGGAAGCTCTGGCTCAGTACAGAGGCAGGAGGTGCCAATGGCATCCCAAAGACCTGATGTGCCCGGTGAAGAATGGGCAAAGACAGAAGTGGGATGTCCCTAATGGTGCTCTCTGCCCTCTGCTTCCCACCACAGCAAGGAAGCCTGCGTCAGCAGCCAGGGCTACTCAGGTTTGAGATACCCTGATGATGCAATCTTGAAAAGATGACCAGGCATCACTGTTGCACCTTTTAAAGGTCCCGTTAAAAGCTGCAGATTATTCAGTTAATCACCTCTGGATCATTTCTTTTCTCAGTATTTTTACTGTCTCCATGGAGGGCTGCACCCCCAAGGAGACTATTTTCTTGATTCAGCCCCACTGTATCAGCTCTGGTCCAAGTTGAAAACTTCTTCAAAGAATTAGGGAAGATATATATATATATATATATATATTCCTGGGTTTTATCTCAACTGTCTTTCAGCATCTCTCTTCCTTTAACCACATCAACCTGAGTAAAGCAGGTGGGGGTATGTTGGCTTCCCATGCTTTGCTGGATGAAGACTGAAGGAAACACCATCAAAAGCTCGTCTCATTTTCAGGTACCCCAGTGAGATGAGGAGCTGAGGAATAAAAGTTTGTTGTGCTGTGCAGTGAAGAGGAGCTCTGTAGGGTGCTGCTGAATGCTTTCTTACCTCCTTGTTCAGGCACAGGAAAGGAGTCTTTCCTTCAGTGCTGCTCAGGCCAGGTGAAACATCACAAATCCAAAGCTTTCCTGAATTTCTTGTGAGGCAGCAGTGTGCTAAGCACACAGCTAAATGCTTGCAACAAACAGGAAAGTATTTGAAACAGTTTGTCTTGTTTTGTTTTCTAACATTTTGGACAGCAAAGGAAGCTCTTTAATCTTGGTGCTCTCCCATTCTCACCTCTCCATTATTGGTACTCAGTTTCCCACCAGGAGGTTGCAGGCAAGGTTGATCAGAGGCTGCGGCTTCACGAGGTCTAGCAGCAGCAACAACAAATTGGTCCTTAAAAATAGTTTTTCTTTGTTTCATGTTTTTCTGGGAAAATAACTCTTTATTTTCATCCTTCCCCAGTAGATGGGCACAGCAGGCTGAACCCAGTTGTTATGCACAGAGATCTGAGCCTGCCCCTAACGAGAGGCTTGCTTCCACCAGTGACTTTCATTTAGCC
The DNA here is from genome assembly GCA_013401375.1 of Spizella passerina. Taxonomy (NCBI): domain Eukaryota; kingdom Metazoa; phylum Chordata; class Aves; order Passeriformes; family Passerellidae; genus Spizella; species Spizella passerina. Next base: position 6,199 of record WBNQ01083938.1, on the reverse strand, counting down.
ATGAAAGGGAAGCAGCACTCCCGAGATCCTGGTGTCTCTCTGTAGCGTTCTGCTGCTTGAGAAGGGTCTGTTTGGGCTCACATTAGCGACCTCTTCACCCACAAAGGAAAAATAAGGATTTGTATCCTGCTCTCCACTGGAAACATTTCAGCACTTATCACTGACTCTGGAAGTCATTTCCTCTGAGATTTTCTTGGCTTTGTACACAAAAAGTAAGACCTGAGAATTGCTGTTTTCCCCCATCACCCCCAGGCCCTCCACACAGTAGGAGACAATAGCCTATTTCCTTTTGTTATTCTCTTAGTAGGTTCTGGAAGGCTTTTTTGTCTGTTTTTTATAGCCAACAGTTGGAAGCTTTTATTTTCTCTCCATGGTTCTTCATATACAGTGGGGACTTCTGTTTTCATGATTCAATGATATGCTTGTCTATTTACTATGCTTGATTACTTTTTGAGTACATACTGATTTAGGAGGAGAGTTCTTAGGTTCTTGCTTTTAATTTCTGTTTGAAGTAGTTATTTAAATAAGGTAAAAATAAAATGGACTTTTTGAATACTGGGGAAATGGAATTACTGACATTCATAAAGTCACTGAAGCAATGGGATCTTAATTGAATCAACTGATGGAATAAGATACTTATAAATCTAAACTATTTGCTTTTGACAGAATTTTAATTTTTCAAAAATGATTTTTAAACAGAACAGCCAAAAATATTTTTAAAAAAACCTTTTATATCTATAAAGAGTTTCTTTTCAGTAAAGACCTTTTTCCACAGATATTCTTTACAGGTTTTTGGGCATCTGTTCTGAATCCCCTGAGTCTTAACTGCAACAGTCTTTGTAGACATTAAAAATAAGCTGTGCGCAACATAAAACCCAAACTCATTCTGTGGAAAAGCCTGCTATGATTAGAATTCTCAAGGAAATTTTGGATCCATACTGCCTTCTGAAGATTAAAGAGAATCTGATTTGTCCCTTTGAAAAGGAAATTGGGTCAGTGTCTGGAATGGCAGCTTTCTGGAGTACTGAAAATATCATATTCTTTATTATTTGGAATGTGAATTTAGAATACTTTTACTTTTTTCTTCTCCATTGAAATTATTGCATGACAGTGCTACTGAAGACATTTGGGAGGGGAACTTATTCCATGAGAAGTTGTGTAGCACTGGAAAGTGAATAACCTGAGGCAAAACAAGAAAGAAATGGGAACAAGTTCAGGTCAGGGATTGCTGCTTTGGGGATTAATAGCAGAGAGTAGCGAGGCAGCAGTGAGGTGAAAGCAGGCAAAATACTTAAAAGCTGCAGTCAGACCATACCAGAAGGACTTGTAGAAACATGGCATGTTAATCAGGTTTTTGCCAGCAATGATGGAAGTGCTTGTAAAGGAATGGTGTGGAAATTTATATTTTATACTATAGTCACAAAGAAAAACCCCAAAGAACAAACTAGTTCCACAATTGCCTTCAAAACTGATCCAGTTAAACTTGTGTGGATCCTTAATGCCAGTGTGTTTAAATACCTTACCATGTTCTGGCAAACAGATCCAAGTCTGTTTCAATCCTGTTTAGGTACATCAGTGTTTGCACAAGTCAACATCTTTGATTCCTAAGACTCTTAAATGGCTGGCCTAAGGGGATGCAATCCTGCTAGCAAAGCTGGGCTGTGTAAAAACTGCATGACTGCCTGCTTCAGCTCTAGAAAGTAACCTTGATAACTTCAACCTCTTCTTTACCTGATACTCAAATGTGCCCACGTTCTTGTGCTGGGCTTCCTCAGGAATGTGATGTTGCAAAGTGTTCCGTTTGTCTGCTCCTGCCCTGAGTGTGTTGAGACCAACTCCTTCCCTGGCTCTTGTTTGAGATCCATAGGGACCTGCATCAGCCCAACGAGGCACCAGCAGTGCCAGGATGAGCTGCAGCCCTCTCCAGCAACACAAATGCATCAAGGCCCCATTCTCTTGTCTTGCCTGCATGGTGTAATTAAGCATGGCAAGAATGAATCACTGTTTACAGAGTTTACAGCATGCCCTGATTTGGAAGGAACCCACAAGGATCGCCAAGCCCAGCTCCTGGGTGAATGGCCCATACAGGATTGAATCCATGACCTTGGCATGGTTGGTGCCATACCCTAATTTGTCTTCCCCTTAAGCATCTTCTAGTTGTAAGAAAAGTAGGGTTTTTTTCAGAAGAAGCAATTTAACTAGTGGCTTTATACAGAAACCTTGGATTGTCAAGGCTTGGAGTGTAAGTTGTGCAGAATGTGGACTGGTAGCACCTCACACCAGGCATTGTCCTCAGCTGTGCAGTGTCCAGCCCCCTGGAAAGTCGTGCTGTGAGCAGCAGCACAGCTAAAGCAGATATTTATATCTGACATGGAAGGGGCATGGCACAGTCAGGGAGCCAAAGGGAGAAATTCTGTCTGTACAGTCTGTGCCCATCTGCAGGGACTGTCATTCTGGATCAAAGAGATGAGTTTTCTCCCTTCAAAGACTTTTTCTTGTCATAGATAGGCAAGATTGCTTTTATTTAAAAGGAGGAGACATACCAAAACAGGATAGCCCAGCTTACAAATCTTAATAGTGTCAATATTAGAAAAGAAACCTCTAAAATCAGGTTAGTCCCCTAACTTGTGACTGAAGAGTGATCCAGTACTCAGTATACACAACTCAGTATTGTGTATCCAGTGTTTGATTCTAATTTTCAATGTCTTTCTTTTAAGTGTGGTTTTCCTATGTGTGACTATGGAACTGCCATCTATCATACTTTTACTCCTTCAGCTCTAGTACCTTGTGAATATGAACTGCTGCTTTTGAAGTAGTTCCCTTTTTACCATTGACTGCTCAGTGATTTATTTCTTACTAGGATTGCAGATCAGATGTTGTGTCTTTTCAACATAAGCCTTCCATGGGAAGGATGATGAAGGTGGGCAACTGAGATGAGATGTAATTCTGCATATTCTCACAGTGGCTNGGATTAATAGCAGAGAGTAGCGAGGCAGCAGTGAGGTGAAAGCAGGCAAAATACTTAAAAGCTGCAGTCAGACCATACCAGAAGGACTTGTAGAAACATGGCATGTTAATCAGGTTTTTGCCAGCAATGATGGAAGTGCTTGTAAAGGAATGGTGTGGAAATTTATATTTTATACTATAGTCACAAAGAAAAACCCCAAAGAACAAACTAGTTCCACAATTGCCTTCAAAACTGATCCAGTTAAACTTGTGTGGATCCTTAATGCCAGTGTGTTTAAATACCTTACCATGTTCTGGCAAACAGATCCAAGTCTGTTTCAATCCTGTTTAGGTACATCAGTGTTTGCACAAGTCAACATCTTTGATTCCTAAGACTCTTAAATGGCTGGCCTAAGGGGATGCAATCCTGCTAGCAAAGCTGGGCTGTGTAAAAACTGCATGACTGCCTGCTTCAGCTCTAGAAAGTAACCTTGATAACTTCAACCTCTTCTTTACCTGATACTCAAATGTGCCCATGTTCTTGTGCTGGGCTTCCTCAGGAACGTGATATTGCAAAGTGTTCCGTTTGTCTGCTCCTGCCCTGAGTGTGTTGAGACCAACTCCTTCCCTGGCTCTTGTTTGAGATCCATAGGGACCTGCATCAGCCCAACGAGGCACCAGCAGTGCCAGGATGAGCTGCAGCCCTCTCCAGCAACACAAATGCATCAAGGCCCCATTCTCTTGTCTTGCCTGCATGGTGTAATTAAGCATGGCAAGAATGAATCACTGTTTACAGAGTTTACAGCATGCCCTGATTTGGAAGGAACCCACAAGGATCGCCAAGCCCAGCTCCTGGGTGAATGGCCCATACAGGATTGAATCCATGACCTTGGCATGGTTGGTGCCATACCCTAATTTGTCTTCCCCTTAAGCATCTTCTAGTTGTAAGAAAAGTAGGGTTTTTTTCAGAAGAAGCAATTTAACTAGTGGCTTTATACAGAAACCTTGGATTGTCAAGGCTTGGAGTGTAAGTTGTGCAGAATGTGGACTGGTAGCACCTCACACCAGGCATTGTCCTCAGCTGTGCAGTGTCCAGCCCCCTGGAAAGTCGTGCTGTGAGCAGCAGCACAGCTAAAGCAGATATTTATATCTGCCATGGAAGGGGCATGGCACAGTCAGGGAGCCAAAGGGAGAAATTCTGTCTGTACAGTCTGTGCCCATCTGCAGGGACTGTCATTCTGGATCAAAGAGATGAGTTTTCTCCCTTCAAAGACTTTTTCTTGTCATAGATAGGCAAGATTGCTTTTATTTAAAAGGAGGAGACATACCAAAACAGGATAGCCCAGCTTACAAATCTTAATAGTGTCAATATTAGAAAAGAAACCTCTAAAATCAGGTTAGCCCCCTAACTTGTGACTGAAGAGTGATCCAGTACTCAGTATACACAACTCAGTATTGTGTATCCAGTGTTTGATTCTAATTTTCAATGTCTTTCTTTTAAGTGTGGTTTTCCTATGTGTGACTATGGAACTGCCATCTATCATACTTTTACTCCTTCAGCTCTAGTACCTTGTGAATATGAACTGCTGCTTTTGAAGTTGTTCCCTTTTTACCATTGACTGCTCAGTGATTTATTTCTTACTAGGATTGCAGATCAGATGTTGTGTCTTTTGAACATTAGCCTTCCATGGGAAGGATGATGAAGGTGGGCAACTGAGATGAGATGTAATTCTGCATATTCTCACAGTGGCTTAGTCTTTCAGCAGCTCTGCTGAGTACCTGCTGAAGCAGTGCTAAGCTCTGGGTGTGTAATGGGAAGCCAGCAAGCAGCTTGTTACAAGATGTTTGTTTGCATTCTACTCTAAGCAGCTGTAAACAAACATCTTGCAACAAGGCCGTGGTTCTGTCTGTAATTCAGGAAGGAAGAGAAGGAGGGGTTCAAGCTGTTTTCTTCAGGCTGCTTTAATGTTCCAATCTGCCTAAGGTGGTGAACTGCTGCATGTGCCTGTGAACAGACCAGAGCGTGCTCCTTGTTTCTCATCCCTGCAGCTCCTTTCAGAAAGCCCAAGAGCCCCTCACTTTATTCTCAGGATGAGCAAGACACTTCACTCCTTCATTTTTTGAACCAAGGTTCTCTTTTATGCGACCCGAATTGACATTAAAGGAGAAGATTATTCTGAGGCCCTCCTGTTGCCAAGTCTTTGCCAAGCCTCATCTGTGTCTACTTGCAGGGCAGAGCTCTTGGCAGCCAGCCCTATCAACTTTCTTCTTCCTCCTGCCGCTGGTGTAAAAGCCAAACACAATGGAAACAGATCACATTCTTCTTATCTTTTGATCACTTTTTAGCTCACGTTGGATTTCTGCTTTGCCAGCATTGAAAATAATTAAGAGCTGGTAATTCAGCCATGGTTAGTACTGGGTATAAGTTATACCATAATGTTCATTCCCTTTTATTTTCACTTGTATCCTATCCCTAGGGTAAGGGAAGTGACATTCATGAAAGAAGAAAAGTTAGGTGGAAACTACTCAATTTTCCAGCAGAGCTAAACTTGGCTGCACAAGTCCTGAAGGACGGGTGTCTACTTTCTAGAAAACAAATGATATATTGATTTCCTATTAAAGAGAGCACTGACAGGAACCTTCAAAACAAAAGCCCTCTTTCAGCAAGGCATTTAAATATGGGACTACTTAAATTGTGCAGCCTTAAGAGCTCTGTTGGAAGAGCTCTTCAGTGCCTGCTTTGAATCCCCGTGCCAGCCTTGCCCTGGCCTCACCTGGGCTCTGCCCTGTGCTCAGGGGTCACCTGCCACAGTGATAGCATGCACCTGGCATCCCTGAGCAGACTGCTGAGACTTTGAATTTCTGATGAGTGTCAGAGCCCATTGAGGGTTTTCTTTCCTTTCTCTCTTTATTGTTTTCCCCTTCTTCTCTCACAGTCACGTACAGCGTGAACTTCAAGATTCATTTCAAGTCTTCCTCGATTTTGTGAGGACAGGGAGGAGGTTAAGCAAGGTACTTTCTTTTTTAAAGCCCATTTTATTTTCCATTTTCCTACTCTTGTATTGCAATTCTCATTTTCCCCAAATCCTGACCAAAGAATTTCCTGGTAAAAGGCAAAAAGAAATAGATGCATTTTAGATTTTTTAATTACTTTGCCAGATGAAGAGCAGCAGCTTTTTTGAGATGGATATTTTTATCTTGCTGGATGATTAGTCTGCTTGTAACTTGGCACATGTGCAGGTACCATTGAACA
>WBNQ01083935.1:24003-42417 GCA_013401375.1 Spizella passerina | reverse complement strand
AATTTGTTCTTATAAAACCTGTAAAAGGCTGAAATTTTTATCTGCAAAAGAGATGGATTAGGGACTAGCCAAGGCTACTTTTCCATTTATTTTTGTTTTCTGTTGCCAGTTTTCCAGTTGTATTAGCTGATGCTAGAAATACCCACGTATCAGTTTTTCCAGGAGCTAAACACAAAGAGGTTTTTTTACACAGTTCTGAGCTGGGGTAGGATATCTTGGTCTTATTGCAGACTGGCAAATTCGGATGTGCTGAAGTTGTTGCACATGAGAAAAGCCCCAGTAAAAATGAGAGTGCTTAAATTTAAGCATGTGCTAACGTAACACATTGCAGAGGGCTTTTTGTATCTTGTCTGTAAAAGATGCTGTAATCAGCACTGAGGCTTGCCTAAACCAGTGTGGAAATTGCTGTTTGCCTAAAAAGCCGGGCAAGTTGTCACAATCCCAACATTAAAAGGCTGCAGAGGATTAACCAAAACCTATTTCCAATTGATTTAGTGCAGCTGATGTGCAGCTCAGCTGTGTCCTGCCAGGGCCGTGGTGCTTTGAGCTGCTCTGAGTGCCCAGACCAAGTGGGTGAGCTGGCACTGCATCCTGCTGTGGTGGCTCTGCCTGCTGTCCCCCGGGGGATGCTGAGGAAACAAGGGAGCCTTGGCTCCCAGCTCTCAGGTTTTGTGTTTCTGGAATGGCTCCCAAGGTATTAAAAAGTCTTTTTTCCCAGCCCCGTGCTCAAAGAAGAGCTCGGGATTCCTCAGCTCTGGTTCTCAAAGTTGTTTATTTTCTCTTATCTAATACATTCTTTTTTCTGACCTGTGGAGGTCTGTCCAGCAGATTGGGTTGAGGCACACACTGACTGCCCTTGGGGCAGTGTTAGTTTTTATACTAAGAACTACATGTAGTTTATTTACAGTAGTTTTCCAATACCTGTCACCTATCTTAGTCTGTCTCTACCCTAAACCAATCCAAAAGTGCCACCATCCCAGCAGAAGATGGAGACAAGAAGAACAAGAAGAAAGACAGGACATGCCCAGATCCCTCCATCTTGCCTCTTGAACCCCCATTCTAAATCTCCAAAATTGTAAATTTCCACCCTGTGATAAATTCACTATCACTCTATTCAAACCCTTGAGGCTTGCAACTCTTGGCACAAAGTTGGTAATTGTTTCCATGGGTTAAAATCGAAGGCACAGGTGTCTTTGACTCTGTGCAGGGGTCTTGAGTCCTCCAGGGCAGCCAGAGGGGTGTCCTGGGTTCTGACACCCAGGCTGGCTCCTCACAGTTTGCTTTTATTTGCTGTCTTCTCCTCACAGTTTGCTTTACTCTCTGTGTCCTTCTCCCCCTGGGCAGCAGCTGCTGGATCCGGGGCTGCCCGGATGGGATCTCACCCCTGGCAGGGAGCACCAGCATTTTTCCATGGTGCTCTTGAGTTGGCAGGAAGGTTCCATCAGCTGCCTGGCTGTTGGAGCCTGGCTCAGGATGTGCTGGATACAATAATGCCTTGGTGGATTTCTGACAAAGGAGCGTTTCTGCTGCCTGCAGCACCTCCTGCCCTCCAGGCCCTGGGTGTGTGCTCAGCAGGAAGGTTCAAAACTTTCCTTCAAAAAGCTAGGGACTTTTTTAACAGCCTTAATTAAAGCTGGTGTTCCTCTTTTCCTGTATTAGTTGCAGGTGGAGGTAGGTTTTACAAATAACAAGTGACTTTTGATGCTGTTCTGCTCTGGCTACTGCGTTTTTGTGAAGCTCAAGCATCTTCCAGCAGCCTGTGGGCTTTGTCAAGCAGAGCCTGCTCCTCCCTGAGCTCTGGCTGAGGAAAGGCTTCCCATTAGCAGCACCAACTGATAAACAAAACTTCATCAAGGCCTCCAGAGGACAGAGCTTTCAGGTACTGGGACACAGCAGCAGCACTGCTGAATGCTGAGAGCTGTGTGAACAGTGGCAGAAACAGCAGTGAATATTTATTGTGTGCTTATTTCTCCTCAGAGTCCCTGATGTAGAAGAGATTTCAGCATTATGGTCCATTGTGGTGGATCACGTTCAGAGCTTTTTGCCATAAAAACTTTGTTTTTAGCTCAGGTGTAGCTAAAAGGTGCTCTCAGCCTCAGTTCTCCTTCAGCTGGTATTGCACATTGATGCCTTGTACTCAGGTGAGCTTAAAGTTGTAACATTTACAGGAAATGTGGCTGAAGCTTCCCCCTCTTGGAGGTAAAGATGCAATATTTGCATTTCTTAGCACTTGGTCACATCGCTGCCTTGGAATCAAGTTTAAAAAATCACAGAATGGTAAATGCATTGTTTTCCCCTTCTCTCAACTCTGCATTTCCTCTGCACTGGTCAAATCAAACAGCAGTGACATTTCAAAGTCTTCCTGGATGGCAGAATTAGAAATTCTCCTTTTCTGAGGAGTCTGTGGGAGGAGGTTTGAACATTGCACGCGGCTGTTCCGGTAGGAAGTTGTTTGACTTGTCGAAATCTCTTTTTTACTGCACAACCTCAATTGGAAATGACAAATTGCTTAAAGCAGTTTCCATGTTAGACTTTAAAAAATTCAGTTTCTTTCCACCCAGAACACGTGGAAAGCATTTGTGCACTTGCCTGACTGTGTCTCTGTCCTAAGGCTCACACTCTGGCTTTGGACTTCATGTAATTTTCACACGCAGCTGCTCGGGTTTGTTCTCCTCAGTTTTCTATGGAATGCGATTTTCTCCTGCCTCAGCTTAGCTGTGAAAACTCAAATATCTGCCTGGTTCAGACTTTGGGGACCATGGAGCGAGCACAGGAGAGACACTCCAAAGTCTGTGCTTTTTAGAAGTGATGTTCAGAGCATTATAAAATCCATAATTTAAGCAGGAGAGTCTGGATCCACAGCCAAGTTGCTGTAATGTCCTTTAAAGAGCGTTGAGCGGTGATAATGCTTCACAAAATGACAAAGCATCTTTTGCTTAAACATCCTCAGCTACTTCTCTGTAGCTGTCACTGTAGCAAAGGACATTTGTGGCAGACACCAGATACTGAGCCAGGCAGTTGGCTGGAACTGCAGTAAAAATAAAAATTGCTCAGTTGAAAAGGTTTTCTCTCTCTTTTTGGTTTTTTTTTTTTTTTTTTTAAGAAATATTTCAAGCTGTCATTGTGCTCAGGTGTTCCTGCAGAGAGCAGCACTCTGTGTAGTGTGCATCCCATGAGGGTGCATTGCCAGGCCTTGCATTTGGGCTTGTGAAAGGAGAAAGGGTGCAGAAGAGAAGTAGATCCCCCCAGCAGTGCTCAATAAATGGCAGGCTCCAGAAATAAAGTGGAAATTATATTTCTGCAGCCTTGACAGGCTGAGATGGGGCTTTCTGTGCTCTTCCTTTTGCCTGGAGTGAGTTGCAGCAGTGTATGAATTTGCAGAGCTGTTTTTGGTGGCTCTGATGCAGTTCCCATGGATGGAGCTTGGTCCTTCCCCAGGGCCATGAGCAGAAGGCCGTGTGTGTGTGAGTCTGTGTCTCTCTGTGTGTGTGTGTGTGTCCCCTTGTGTCCCCTGGTGTCCCCAGGGCAGGCCCAGGGCTGCACCCAGCTCTGTGCAGCTGAGGGCAGGAGCTGTTCCTGTTTGGCTGGGAAGGTGCCTTGTCCCAGATGGCATCAGATGGAAAGAGGCTGGCACTGCCCCACTGCTGTGCTTGAGACAGCCCCCTTGCTCAAGAGGGATGGTTACTGAGTTAGACAGCAGTCAGGAGGGGATCTGAGGACAATCCAGATGCTTTTTCTATAACTCCCAGGCATGTCACATCCTGGCATTTCTATTTTTACCCACTTTTCCTCCAATACTTTCTTTTATGATTCCTTCAGTTTTGGCAGGTTTGGGCTCATTTAATATTTTAACTTTCTTTTTGTAGCTATGCCTTTATTTGCCATTTAACGTTTTGCTCCAGTGTTGTTTTTTCTCATAGTGGTAGTTGGCAAAGTAACAGTTACAAATTTTCTGGCTTCTGTTTTTGTTCCTTTTGTGAGTGATTTTGGAAATTGCAGTGTCGCTGATGCTGTTTAGTTTGGAGTAGGATGTGTCACAGCAGACTCAGGTGAGCTGTCCTCTCAGCTGCTTTCCTGATGCAAATACTGGTTGATATAATCTGTTTTAGAAGCTAGCTTTAGAAACAGGTGCCCTCTAGGAAGAAAAACCCATTCCTGGTGGAGTGTCCTGGTCTCTTGCAGGCAGAGGGCAGTTTGTGCCTTTATGCACCTTGTTTATGGTGTTTGTTGCCTTTTGTGCAGTGTCAGATGCTGCCTTTGGCTCTTCTTGTTATGTGGAGAAATGTCTGATCCATTTCTGAAGCCTGCAGAGCTCCCTGATACCAGGCATAAAATATTTTTTTAATGGGCATTAAGCCTGCCTTGCTGCTTGTGGTGTGTCTGGCTAATAAAGCCATTGCACCCCAAATACCCTGCAGACAAAGATATCTCTTTCAGAACCACCTTCTTTAGTTATGTAACAGCATGAGAGCTTTAATCCCTTTCCTCTTGGAAGCAGCCTGGATCCCTTTCTGCTTGTCCATTTTTCAGCACCATCACCAGCAGGCCTGGGCTGCTGCTGTGTTTCCACAGTTTCATACCCCTGGTTGATAATTAACCCACTTCTTTAATCATGGTGCCATGTTTGCTCTGACCTTTTTTCTTTCCCGCTCTCCAATCCAGATTCAACTCAGCCTCTTCCCAGCAAAACACTGGAGTTAATATTCCACCAGAGGTGTGCTGATAAACCCCTTTGTTACCTGGAAAAAACTTAGCTCAGTGTGCACGATTTAATATCTCAGGTCAAAAGAATGCACCAAAATATAGGTGCAAGTGCCTTTAAAATGCAAGCTGAGCTCACAGGTCCAGTTTCCTGATCAGCAGTGTTTGTCATAACTGACATACCAGCAAGGTTTTCTCTTTGAAGGGGGTGTTTGATTTTTAAAAAATCCAGACCCACATTCTGTGTGAACTTACACAAGCTGGGAGTGGGGACAGGCTCTGGCTTTGCTCCCTGTCCCTGACAGGGTGGTGGCTTTCAGAGGGTGGGTGGCACCAGGGTCTGCCTGGGGATGTGTCCTGGGCAGCTCTGGAGCTTGGCAAGGTTGGGTCTGAGGACACCAAAGCAAGGTTGGGTCTGAGGGCCCCAAAGGCAGAGAGCTGCTGCAGCCCACTTGTGGAGCAGGGCTGAGTGAGCAGGGCTTATCCCTCTGCCAACAGGCAAATGCTTCCAGGGTTTGGTGCATTCCCAGGTGTGGGCATGGCAAATCACACAGCATTCAAATTAATGAACCCTCGTGCAGTTTTAACTAGAATGAAAACTGTTGCAAAACTTACGTACTGAATTACACCAAAGCCTGTTTTACTGGGAAGAGATGGGTGTTTGTCAAGCCACTGGGGCTTAGCTCCTGCACTGCTCCCCTTTCAAAGATGACATGTTTTGATTTATCTTCCTTTCCCAGAACCTTCTTTCAGCCTTAGAAAAGCAATGCTTATCATCACTGCTGCTGGGAGCCTGTGCAGCAGTTTGAATTACTGCCTTTCCCTTTCTGCTGCCATGTAAACCAGCATAAATCTGTACATTACACCAATTTACATTTGGTGGGATTTGTCCTGACACGTCCAAAGCTTCTGACTCCTGATTCCTTGTATGAGCAACTCCTTTAATATGGAGCCCTGGGGACAAGACCCAATTTAAAATAAAGTTGTGCAGGTAAAAGCAGGAAGGCATGGACTGTACTCCTGTGGTCTGCAGCTGAACTAAGTGAGCAGATGAAATCCTGCTCTGCATTTCATCTCCTAAAGGCAGTGCCAGCTCCTGGGCTCAGGCAGAAGCTGCTGGGTGTGGGCACCCAGGATCTCACAGCAGGAGGAGGCTGAGAACAGCAATTCCTCAGCTGCCTGCAGAATGAATCTGTGTTGCTCTTCTCATATGTATTCCTTTTATTTAGGTTAGCCTTGCTTTTTGAATTAAAATATGTATGCACAAACTACTTCAGGTTCTTGTTGATGTGGGTTTTGGGTTGTTTTATTATTCTTTATATATTTTTTTACCCTGCCTAATGTGCATTTCTCTGTTTGAGAAAAAGGTAGTTTTAAGTAAAGTGTAAACTATAAAACTTCCATTAACTCCATCAAGGGGATAGGATAGCAATAAGCCCCAGTTACCTCTGTGAAAGACCTTGGCTTGAAAGTTTACTACACTGGCTTTACAAGATTGAAAGCTTTTTGCCCCAGATGAAAGGAAGGCTTTGCTGTAAAACCCTGTTCCTTACTCATCTGTCTGTTCTGAAGTTAGATGCAAACTAACTTGCTGTGTGCTTTGTAAACCTCTAAGGGAGAACTTGGACATGTGTGAATAGCTGAGTGATGTATTAAATAAATGAAGCAAGGAAATGTGCCATCATCACTTGATAGAGACTTCTGTCACTTGGGACGGATTTTGCAAAGGATCTAATTTCTAATTCCAATAATGAGATTTTTAAATATGTTCCAAGCCTCTTAAAATCAGTATCTCTAAAGGGCCAGATTTTAAGTGACACCTAAAATATACAGGTTTCTTATGGAGAATGTTATATATATATGCACATAGAAATTCATCCCTATAGAGTCCACAACTAGAAACTTTTGGGGAAAAAACTTACTCTATTGCCAGTTCTGGGCTAACACTTTATTTTTCTTAGATACTTTTGTAATTCTTTTTATGGGTACTGAATTACTTGTGTGACACACCACGTTGCAGACAAGGGCAAAAGTTTAGCAATCTGCTGTGCAGAAGGGCTGATTTCATTGCCAGCTGCTGATTCTGGCTGTGCAGCTCTTGTACCAGCCAATTAAACCACACTCATTACAGCCTTTGTGGTTTGGAAGTGAAGTGTTCCTGCCTTTAACTCGTAGTTTTACAGGATGTTGGTTGCAAAAGCTTGAAATCTTATATTTTCCTCCGCTGTGTGCTCCAGGGGTAGGGGAGGTGAAGAAGGAGAGCTCCATGGAGAGTGGAGTAGGAAGGTGAGACTCTGTCTTAGAGCACTGTGAACCTGCAGGCACCCCCTAAAATTTTCATTAAATACCTTGGTATGTGTGTGCCAGGCTGCCACAGCCAGGAATGGTCTTGGCTGCAGTGTTGGTCTTGGGGGAAAAAAGTGTCCAGTGCTGTAGGAATTGCTGAGCATCCCTTCCTAAGCAGGTTCCTTCAGCTCTCCAGCCACGGATTTTTGCCTGCCACCCTCGTGGGGAAATCCTGCCCTGCTTGGGGGCCAGTCTGGGAAAGCTGCTGGGCAAAGATGGGAGGAGGAATGTGACCCTCTGAGCTGCGACTGGTGACTGAGCTATTTTAAAGTCAAACTTAATTTTTAGCTCTCCATAAACAAATCTTTGTGCCAGCTTCTTGTGTAGCTCTGAAATCGCTTGTGCCTGCTGTGTCTTCTGTGGGTGCCACAGGGAGCAGAGTTGACTTCTCCTTCCCCAAATGCCTCTTGGCACTCAAGAGAACCTTTGAAGAGGTGTTTTGCAGAGGGATAAACCCTTCAGCTCCTCTGAATGTTGCATGACAGCTTCTTTATCTGGGGGTAAACAGATCCCATGGATTGAGTAGGATGCTGTGGGAGCTGCTGTCCTTCACCCATCCATCCAAGGGACTCCCTTTGCCCCCTGTGCTTTCATATTGACCTAGAAATGCAGTATTTTCCTTGGAAACACCACGTGCAGCACGGGCAGGGAAGCAGCAGGGATCCTGTCCCTCAGGAGGGTCAGTGATGTTTAGTTTCCTTCTGACATTGCTGCCCTGTTGATTTTAACTCGGAGACTTCAGTGAAAACCACACACACTGCTGTGAAAATTCATACTTAGTAACAAGTAAACAAGTGATCCAGCAGTCTGACTGAGTCAGGAAATTCCCTCCAGACCTTGTGGGGAGGAGGAGCTTTTGCATTTTTCTTGTCCCTCGTTTATTTTTAGTCTTGCCTCTAACATTGCTGATAGTGCCATTACAGCCCTGCAGATTAAAGCCCCAGCATGGGGTGGAGTTGAAAGAGCCATGCTGCAAAGCAGTCAAAACCTCCAGGATTTTCCAGCAGTGTCATGCTACAGGCAATTAATTTAGCCCATTATTTGCCTGCCTGGGCACAGCTCAGTGCCACAGTTCTGTGAAAGTCTTTGATTTCCTCGTGCACCTCTTGTCAGAAGCCATGTCTTCAGTGACTCTGGCACTGTGACTTGAAAGGGATGTGATGTTAATATTTTGGGTGTAACAGCTGTCTTCTTAGGCTTCTTTCTCCCTCAAATATATTTTGCCCTTGCTCTGAGGGTGTGTTGTGTTTTAGAGTGGAAAGACAAGAGTTTAATCCTGTACAGCTCCCATCACTGATAACCTTGGTCTGAAGGTGTCAGTAATCCCCACAGGGTTTGGGTGCCTTGGAGGAGCCAGTTTTGGCAGCAGCACCCATCTGCAAGACCAGATGATTTATCCAAGGGCTCTTGGCATTTCAGGGAGGCCCTTTTCTTGCCATGGCTGGCTGTGATAGTCTGAGTCCACAGAAGGGTGTTTAAATCAAGGAATGGTTGTTGGGTTTTGTGAGTCTTCATTTCCTGCCCTGTTAGTCAAAGCCCTCAGACATGGCAGAGGATGTTGTTCAGGACTGCCTAGAGCTTTAAAATTCTTAGAAATAGTTTCTGTGAAGAGCTGGTATGCAGTCTTGGTTGTATTGCATCCATTTCATAGGAAAGTTTTGCCCAAAGGATGAATCTAAGGTCAATTGTCTCCTCCATCCATACCTGGTCTGTGATGAGAGAGGTGATGGAACAGACACAAATTTCACTGTGCAGGTGGGGAAGTGTCACTGATATTTTGGCAGGACAAGGCTTGGGGAACACATAGAGCAGCACTGACAGTGCAGGACCCAGAAACAGCATCCAAAGCTGGGCTTGGGCTTTGGGCTTGGGCTTTGGGCTTGGCTTGGAGAGCTCTCATCACCAGCAGCCTGGCTGTCTGCTCCCCTGGACAGAGCTCTGCACTCTGGAATGGGAAGGTGACTGCTTAGCCCTCTCCAGCACCTTGTGGATTTACCTCAAGGCATATCCTCAGACAGTGACTGGGGAGCTGATTGTGGAATAAGGACCTGGCTGTGCTCAGGTGCAGCTCTGCTGCTGCTTGGGTTTGGCCAAAATGTCCCAGATCTGCTGTGGAGAAGGAGGCTGGTCTGTCACGGGGAACCTGAAGAACGTGTTTGAAGACAAGATCTGCTGCTTTGCTGTTTGGGGTTTTTGTTGCAGACTTGTGCCAAGCATCTGCAGGCTCCGATCAGCCTCTTTATACCTGAGCAGCTTTAACAAAACCTTTTTGTTTTCAGTTGAACTGGCTGTTGGGTTTGCTTTATTTTTAAACTAAGCAAGGTCTCTGGGGGCTGGTGCCAGTGGAAGTCTCTCTGTGATAACATAGAAAGGTTCTCAATTAAAATGCAGCTGAAAAATAATTTAAAAATACAACAGTGTGTGCAGGGGTGGTTACAGAAACTGAGGAGATCTGTTTCTTTACTTGGGAGTCTTGGATTAAAGTCTGTTGTTACACGACAATCCAAATGACAAGTTTTATTCAGTCTCCATTATTTATGCAGTGAATACCTCTTAGGGCTCCCCATAAATATGTCCTTTTCTAGACTTACAATGAGTAGGCAAACACTATGTGTTTATACCAAATGCTGGAGGATTTACAAGTAACTACTATGTAGTTTGAAGTAACAATATACACAATGTATTGTATATTTTTGTATTTGGCCTATGTTCAATATAAGATTAAATGCACTGGCTTTAAAAAAAAAACAAAACCAAAGACTTTCCACTGCTGAAAGCAAAAAAGCATGATCTATAATGAGGCTTTACAGTATGTAGAATTTTTAAGGGCAATTTTAAATTTCCTTAATATATTTTCCATGTAGAAGCATGTATTTTGCACTTCAAGTAAGATTCTGTTGGTTGCACTTAGCAGCAAACAGCTGGGGATTCTAGTGCCTTAACCACACAGCAGCTGCTAATTAAAAATATATAATTCTACCCTGATTAGCTTATAATGATTATAATCCCCTTAAATTTGATTATTACCACAGCATGGTAACCTCAGCCACCCCCTGTTTCATTGTGGGGACTGGGAGTAACAAAACTAGCAATTTAGAGCTGATATCTGGCTCCTGAAGGATTTCTTCCCAGAGAGCAGCACAGGGGAATAAAGGCACCCTGTTCCTGTGTGGCTTTGGACATGCCTGTTTGGAGTTTGGATTTTTTTGTTCATCTTAAACAGTGCACTTAGTTCTAGGGTTAGAGGCAGGAGTGAATTTTCTTCAATGCTGCTTTGGCTCTGATAAATTTATTCAGTTTATTCTTGTTTTCTGATCTGAATTTTCTCTTTCCTTCTTTCCTTCTTTCCTTCTTTCCTTCTTTCCTTCTTTCCTTCTTTCCTGTTTTCCTTTGTCTTTCCCTCTTTCCTTCTTCCCTTCTTTCCTTCTTTTTTTGTTTAAACCACCTGGTCAACTTTGCAAAACAAAAAAGCTTTACAAAACATAAAAGTCATGCTTTCAGCCCTGGGATTGCTTTGCTTTCATCTTGTGCCCATCTGCTTATCCTTTGCCAGTTTTTTCTCAAAATATTTTGTAACTCTCAATATCAGGGAATGGCCTCCTTCTTTCCTCTGCAGCACCTGGGTGACATTGTGGGGCAGAGCAGTAATAAATAACTGCTGCTGGAGAGCAGCTTGGAAACCCTGAGCTGTGGGCAGTTTTTTCCCCTCTTGCAGCAGTCCCAAGACATGAAAAGAGGCTGTGTCAGAAGCCTGTCAGAGAGATGCCCTAATCTGAGAGTGTCAGAGTCACTTAGAGTTCACCTCTGACTTCAGTGTCTGGTATTAATGGAAGAGCTGAAAGGCCAGTTTTAATATATACAGGAGATAACAGAACCTGTCATTAAAAAAAAGGAAATAACATCTCCCAGAGCACACAGAAGGGACTGCATCAGCGTGTTCATTAGGGAAGGGGAAGGCTGGTGCTTGTCCCAAAGTTTGGACTGCAGAGCTGTGCTGGCCAGTGTGAGCTGAGTTTCTCCCAAGTTTCTCTGTGTTGGTGGGACAGCCAGATGAGTCTTACTTTTTTTAAAGCCAATTAATTATGATTTATTCTTTATATTGAATAACGGAGCCTGGATGTCTTACTGTGTAGCTGTTGTACTTCAGGCATCAGGGCAAGCCTAGGAGCTCATAGAAGAGATAAGGGAAGGAGTTTTATTTTTTTTTTTTCCTTAACATCATTCTGATTATTCCCCTCAGCTTTTTTTAATTGCTTGGTTGGTTGTGGTGTTTTGGATTTCTATAAATTTATTTATTGAAATTGAGATTGACATAAGCATTAGTGCATTTAAAAAAAAATTATAATTTATGCAAGATTTTGATGCCCACATGTTCCCTTCCAGTTTCATTCCACCACATATGGGCATTTGCATACAAATAAAAGGAAATGTCCTCTGTGTGTGTGGATAATTGATAGCCATTCCTTAGGTAAAGTCAGCTAATATAATGCTTGTTAATTTTAAAGCTCTCCTGTGGTTGGCAGGGAACTGAAGGAATCGATCAGGCCCTGAGAGATGCAGTTTCAAACAGCTCTGAAGGATGATCTGTCTGAGAGTCACGAGTCCACAGTCAACTTCTTCTTGGGTAAAACAGAAAATTTCAGCGATTTCTAACTTTGCTTTCCTCTCTGCCTGAGATGTGAGGTGTCTGTGCAGAAACAGAGCAGCAGAGATTTATGGTTCTCCCGGTGAAGAGGCGACGTGCACTGCCGTGACATCTTGTATCTCAGAAGTTAATCACAGCTTTTCTCTGTGTTGCTGGGTTACACTGCTTTGAGAAAAAACAGAAACTGCTATGAACAGTATGAATAGCTGAAACCACAAGTCCCACTGAGATTACAGCCAGCTCCTCCTAAAGGAAACGGATTCAACCACCAACATAGTTTTTCATTAGAGGATTTTTTTCCTGAGCGAACAAAATACCCCTATTGTGGCATAATTGTTTAGTTTTTGGAGATGTAGGCAGAGTTGCAACTACATGACTGGTTGAAATAATAATTCAACTAGATGAGGGGGGAGGGCTCAGAGACATTTGGCTTTTTATTACATTTTGTAGCATGTTGCAGACTAATGCAGAAGGTTTTAATTTTCTTGGTTTCTGTGCGTTTTGGCTCTGCAAAGGGGGGAAGGAGGAAAGTCTGTCTTGCATTTCAGGACAAATCTAAATCTGATGGACAAAAGTTTTTGCTATCTGATTGAAACCTTTTGTGGCTGAGACTGAGTGGCTCTACCAGGCTGGCATGGCTGAAGTGATTTCTGTCTTGGATCCAATGTTTTGAACTGTATTAAAATGTATTTATTTGTGGTTAATGGAAAAGTTACTACTTTCATTGTAGCAATATGATAATGGCTAAAAATCAAGCTGAGTTTTAAGTGAGGAAAATGAAGTATAGAAAAACCATGTAAGCAAAGTTTGGACCCACAGATGTAGTTTAATTAAGCTAGCAATTTTTGATTTCTTGTACCTTGACCTTTCATACCAGGAGCACCCAGAATTTTGTACCCAGATGTGCAAAATGTACTTCAAGATGTGCAAAATGATGGTGATTTGATAAACCTAATTAAACAGAAGATGGTGAAGTTTACCATATTAGTATTTGTCATCTGAATTTACTTTTATGTCTTAGCTGAAGGCCCAGAAATTGCTTTGGTCCATTCTTTTCCTGCCCTTGTATTGACAAAGGACTCATCCACAAAAGATGTTGCTGTTTTATCCAGATGGACTCATGAAAAAGCAACATTTATTTAGAGGTTTAGGAGGTGCAGACAGTTAGGAATTTAAAATATGATCAAAGAATGGGGGATCTTGGGTCTGTGCTTGTTAGTGTGAAGAAAAGACAACACTTTCCAAAAAGTATTTGGATATCTACCCACTGGAAGCTGGATGATTTAAACAACACCACTTTGGGATATCTCCATCAGTTTTAATTTTACAAATCGCTGTGGTGTTCCTGTACTGTCTAGGCTAAATGTAGCAACCATACTTGAGGAAATTTTTAAATACAGGGTTGGCCAGCCTCTGCTTCTTTGTAGACTTTTCTCATGGGAATTGTCTGGCTGGTTACACCATGACCACCAAACATCAGACAATGCAAGGAACTTCTTCCCCTTGCCCCACTTGATTTCCATCTCCCTTCCCAAAGGCAGTCCCTTGGAGTGGAGGCTGTGGTTTGCTTGTTTTTTTCTTCTCTAGGAATTTTGTGAGGAAACTCTTGGACTTACTCATAAAGGCCTTTCTAGCATCTGATCTTTGCTAGAAAGTTTTCCAGAGAAGGCTGTGTACGTGTTTGTTCAGAATTCCCTTGGGAATTAATAACAAATGCAAGAGAAAAATTATTTTGTTGATCTTCTTCAAAAGCTACTGAGCACCTCATGAGTGTTTCCATGGCCATTGCTGGGTGGCTGTTAAAATGACTGAAAACTGTTGTGCTTGAAAGCTGCACTGTGAGCCTGCCCATGTTTAAGACCTCTTTTTAGTCAGGCTCTCACCAGAGCTTTGGAAAGCCAGTGGCATGCAGTAGGCACTCTGGAAAGTAAAGAATGCCTTTTCATAACTCTGGATTTAAATACTCTCATTTATTTGGTCTTTAATGTTTTATTAACCATCTAAACCAGTTTAGATTGCAGCTAGAGATTCAGCAGCAAAACCAGATAAACCAGTATGTTTTGCTCCCCTGAACATTTGTTGATAGGAAGATACTCCAAGCAATCCTGTGTGCTCTTGCAGAGCTGGGCTGGAGAGGAGCAAGCACAGAGCCCTGGCAAGCCAGTGCAGAAGGTGAAACTCCAAAAGAGGTGGAAAACATCCAGAGGAGACATGTACTTCAAAAGGAATTTTTCTAATGAAAATAATCCATCATGAGGAAATGAGAATGTTTGAGGCTCATTCAGTGAGTGGGAATACAGCTTGAGAAACGGATACAAGTAAACTCTGAATTGAAGGGGAAATTAATACAGACAGTTGATTAAAAATAGGACAGAACTTTGAATTTTAAACTTCATTAAAAGGACAAATTAAATGTTGTTTCCTTAAGCAAAGACAAACCTGTGAGAGACAAATCAGATTGGGAAATAGATAGCAAGATACTCATTTAAAACAAACAAACAAACAAACAAACAAACAAACAAACCCTTCAAACCTATTAAAAGTGATGAAGAAAAGGGAAATTGCTTTTAGACCATATGAGATGGCTTGTGACTGTTGGTGCAGTGTCCTGTGCCCACGTGAGATGTTGGAAATTCAGTCTGCTGTGCTTCTGGTCACTGCTGTCCTTTGGAGCATGGGGATGTGCATGACCCCAGGTGATTTGAGAGCAGCTGCCATCCCTAAGCCTCTGACTCCTGCACTGCATGATTTCCTGCAGGGGGGTTGGGGTGAAAATTCAGGACTACAAAAAAAGCCCAAATGTACAATTTGATGGAAAAGTACCTACACAGCCAGGTTAGGGCCTGCCTGGCCCTTTGGTGAGGATCCATTGGGTGCAGAGATGCCCAAAGTGAGGAGCAGCCCTTCTGGAGCACTGTCCAGCTGTCCTGCACACAGGGACACTTTGAATTCTGCCTTTTCCCTGCAGTGTCAGCAGTTCAGAAGCAGGCACTGAGGAGGAGAAAGCAGGCACTGAGAATCTGAGCAAGGCTGTAAACAGGGCTGCCGAGGGCCTCTGGAGAAGCTCAGCCCTCCCCAGTGTTGCCTGGAGTGGGAGAGCTGTGCTGTGACATGAGGCTGGGCAAGTTTGTCTCAAGGCCAGAGGCAGAGAGCAGAGACAGCTCCCATCCCTGCAGCTGCAGCAGGACATGAGGGGGTTTATCCAGAGCTCCCTGCAGCTCTGCAAAATGGAGAACGCTGCCCCTAAGGCTGCCTGGGGCCTGGAGGCCTCTGGGCTGTGTCAGGGCTTGGAAGCACCTCTGGTTTATTTGATTTAACTTGCATAATTATGTGAGAGTGCTTGTGTGGGGTGTATTAACCATTGCAAAGCAAACAGAGTTGGTTTGGAATCACAGAATCATTAACATCGGAAAAGTCCTCCAAGATGATCAAGGCCAACCTTCAAACAAATGTCACCATGGCCACCAAGTCTGTCCTGAAGTGCCATGTCTCCTTTTTTAACACTTTCAGGGATGGTGACTCCACAATTTCCCTGGACAGCCTGTTCCAATGCTCAACCATTCTTTCAGTGAATAAATTTTTCCTGATATATAACCTGAACTTCCCCTGGCATGCCTTGAGGCCATTTCCCCTTGTGCAAAAGGGGAAATGTTTTATCGTCTCGTGCAGCTTTTAACAGGGGGGATGAGCATAACATAATTTTATTTCTATGTTTTTGAGGCAGAAGATTTTTAACCTGCTGTGCTTTGAGGTGCAAATGGATGCAAATATCTGCAACAAGATCACCCTTCCATGCAAGGGACCTGTTGGGCACAGCAGCAGCAGATTGTGGAGTGGGCAATCATCAATGGCCCTGGGCTGCCAGAAGCTCAAGAATTAACCTAGAAAAAGCCTGGGGTTTGCAGTGGTGAAGTGAATTTACCTGTGTGTCAGGGTGGTCTGGGTGTGAGACTCCTCACAGCCCCAGCTCCCAGCACTCCCATCAGCATGTAGCCTCAGGGAGTGGCAGGGCTGGGCTATTTGCATTGATAAGGAAATGTCAGCTGGTGTCATATGGAAATGCATTATTGTTTTTATACACACACACAGATACTGCATGAAATCTCTATCCTGTTCCTCAGGAGCCAGCTTTATGAGGAAATGTTTGTCAAAGTGAAGGTAGCTGTGATGCAAGTCTCCAAAGCAATAAAAGAAGATTCAACGTGCACAGCTGCTCCAAATGTAATAAATTGTGTCTCAGGGCTGCAGGTGTGTAGCAGTATCTGGGGCTTGGTTTTGGTATTTTTTGTTTTATCCAGTTTCTTCACTAGATCTTTAAAATGAATGTGTTCTTGTCAATGTGCAATGCTTTTTGTAGGTACATGCTCCAGAGGGAAGATGAAGGTGTCTTACAGAACCTAGGTTTGTCCTTTCATGTTGCAGAGGCAATTTAAAAAGTCTGGAGGGCTGCTCCAAGGACAGCACCCAAAACCTGAGGAAAACTAAGATACCACATGGGAGTAGGCACCTCATCAACTGCATTCCTGGTAAATCTGGGGGAGAAGAGAGGTTACCTACTTGTAAATGGCAGCAGGCAAATTGGAGAAGGCTAATNTAGTGAAGAAAAGCAATAAACCAGGTTATTCCCAAATACATGTGTGATGGTCTTCCAGCAGAGCTTCCATTTGCAGCAGTTTTCAAAGATTTTTTTTTCTATCCCATCAGCACACATGGCCCTGGCTCACAGCAAGTGTTAATATGGTCAGTCCCTCCCCAGCTCAGGAACTGTTTGTTATATTTGAAATTTTATTTGACTCCTTATGAATTAGAAATTTTGCTACAGAATTTTTCACTAGGTCTGCATGTTTTCTTTGCCATCCTTCTTCCTCTGCTGCATTTCCTTTGTTGCCAAACTGGATTCTCCCAAGGTGGTTTTCATCCCTCTCACCCAAGGACTACATTGGGTTAGGTTGGACACCTGCCACCATTGGAGGTAGCTGGGCTAGTCCCAAGCAATCCATTGCAATTTGCATACTGGTGAAGGTGGGGCACTGTCTCTCATTTAATGCTGTGAAGTGAAATAATTATTTTCCCACCCAGTGACCCGACATGGCTTTATAATTAATTTTTGTAATTGGTGGAACACATGTTTCCTAATGATAGCAGTCAGTTGTCTGCCAGGACACAGTGATGTATTTACCACCAGATTGCTGCCTTTGACTAAATCACAGTTCTACTCTTTGAGCCCTGGATGATCCATGGCTCTGTGTCAGAGCAGTATTTAATTGACTTACAGGGTTTACTCAGAAGTTCTTGGCTAGCCTTGTAAACACCACTTCTCTGAAAAACCATTCGTAGTAGCTGGCAAGCTCAGTATAAATTTTGTGTGAAATATTTTTTTTTAATGTTTGCAGGTGTTTCTTTGCCTCCCTCCCAGGGGAAAGTCATGTTCTTGTAGTGTTTGTGAAGCAGGGTTGTTTCTGCTGTGGGGCAGTGTTATGTGCAGGAAGGATTGTTGATGGAGTTAAATGTGTGTAAGTATGTATATATTTGTATTTTACATCTCCATCTCTGCCAAGCAAAGATGCTTCTGGTGCCAAGAGCTGCTGAGGGGTCACCAGCAGCTCCTCAGGGCAATGTTTAGCTCTGCTTTAGGCATAAAATAGCTGAGCAGAGTGTGGTTATCCTTGAGATGGGCATGAGAAATGAGCACTGATTTTTTGGATAAAGATTGTTATCCAACAGTGATAGCGACGAAAAGTTGTTTTCCTCAGGTGATTTCCAGATTTTCTGCTTTGTTGGGAGCTTCTGTTCAAAACCGTTCTTATTTCTAGTATTCATTATCTTTCCCAACAGGGAAACCACTTTGTGTTTAGCAAAAGGGTGAGGCAGAATCACCTTTGATGAAAATGTTGGTTCAAAGCCATTTCATTACAAATCAGTGCAAGTTCCAGCAGCACTTGGGCATTTTGCTTGCAAATGTCAGCAGACAGCCTGAGTGATGTGCACAAACCCCTGGAATCAAGCTACAAAATGCTTAAATAATTAAATATTACCTTGCAGGTGAGGACCTTGTGTGGTGGAAGTAAATGAGGATGATAAAGCTGTAGGGTCTCCTGGTCAGATGGTATTTTACAATGTGAAAAACCATCTTTTGGGGACTGGGCCCGTGTGTACTAGGTCACAGGTCTGTGGTGGCTGGAGATGTCCCTTTCCATGGGAAGATGAAGGGAGGGTGTCCTGGGATGACAAATTGTCCACATGAATGGGTCAGGCCAGTCTGTGGGGTGGGGATTGGTGCACGTTGAGTTTAGGGGATGCTTTTTGTTTTACAATTGTCTCAGTGAGCTGATGGGGTTTACATCATCTTGAGTCCTGGGGGAAGCTGTGTGGCTCTGGTTTTGTGCCCAAGCAGCCCTCTATAAATTCTGAGGGGCATTTGAGCATTCTGCACAGACAGCAAGAGATGGCAATTCCTGACCTGAGTTTGCTGGAGGGAGGCTTCAATCACAGGGCTTGTGTGCCTTCTATCTCTGTTCTGAAGGCCTGGAAAGGCACAGGATGGCCTTGAGGGGACCCGCGCTCCAAAAGAGGAAAGGAGTCTTCAGGGTTTTTGGTCTTTGGTATTGTTTATTAATTTTTATCTACAATATCTTCTTTCAACCCGACAGAGGTCCGCACAGCAAGTCAGCCATGGGCACACTGACTGCCCTCGGGGCGGTCACTTATCTTTATACTAAAAA
>WBNQ01083935.1:0-23959 GCA_013401375.1 Spizella passerina | reverse complement strand
GACTCTGCACTTCAGGACTGCTGTGCTGAGTCCCCACAGGCTTGGTTTGTGTTTTTGCTTTTCCCAGATGATGTGGCTGGAAACACCTTCCTGCTGTGTCCACACTGAGGTCTCTCTCCCATGGATGTACCTGAGTGAGCTTGGGAAATGCCCTACAGACACGACTGGGAGAGCTGTAATTAATGCCCTGCTCTGAGCAGTCCTGAGTCATTCCCTGCTCCCTCCTGCTCCCAGCAGGGAAGGGATGAGAGGGCATTGCCCCCAAGCAATGGGTTTGGGGCTTGCCGTGAGAAAGAAGGGTTTATGTGCTTCCCTTCAGGTGAGATCCTGTCTCATGCTGCCCTGGTGTTGCTGTCCCTGTTTGCTGAGCTGCTTTCTCTGCCTGCTCTGCACCTTGCCTTTGTGTGTGGCTGCACCAACATTTGACAGATCACAAACACCACAGGAATGGGTCAGACAGAGCCAGGATTGCTGCCTCCACCCCACCAGTGACAGTTTTGGTCTCAATGCACATCAGACTGCCACCAAAGGGAAAGGGAACAGAGCAGAGAGCTTAAATACTGGCCAAAGATACACTCTCACCAGGAGGAAATGTACAAATGTACTGACTGCTGAAGCTGACTGTGGGAAAAATTGCTGCTATTTCAGATTTCAGGGTGTGAGGAAATTCTTACTTTACCTAGTGCTAATTTGTAAATTGTAACCACGTGAGTGTGGCTGTTGCAATTCAGGAGTGGCATATACAACACTCTTGATGGATGCTGAGCATTTCATTTCAACCACATAACCTGCCTTGGGCTGGTTTTTAACATATCCCTTTGGAGCTGAAATTTTTTCTGGAGATCTCTTTAATTTTGGGTGGCCTGCATGGATTGTAGCAACCCAGCACAGTAGGGATGAGTAAGAGGAGAGACAGTGTTATTTCTGAATTTCCTTGTCTTTGAAGACTGAGGTTAGATACTTTGTTCTTCTGGCTGAAGTGGAAGCCTATGGTTTAATTTTTCTTGAATATGTGTATGTATTTCAAGTCTGTGCTTTCCCATAAGTGGTTTGCTGGCCTTTTAGAGGTTTCATTTCTTAAAATAAAGAAAAAAAAAAACAGAGTTGGAAGCATCTTTTAGACTGCAATTGCTTTTGAAATCTCACTGGGAGGAATGGGTTGAAGAAGAGCTGTGGTGCTGCATAACATGGGAACCCCATCTCAAGTGTATGTTTAGGGCAGCTTTTGCTCCAGCAAAGGGCTCTGTTCCAGTGGTCTGGCAGAAACCCAACAATACTGGGTATTTTACTGTCAAACAAATGTAAAATACAAACAGTTTTTGTGCAAGGGCCCCCCAGTTATGTCAGTCACTCCAAACCTTGCTTTTTTGGAGGATGCTTGGCCCAGACAAGAAGATTTTACCAAACAGATTGAGCCCACCTTCTGTCGAGACAGGGCTCTGCTTTGGGTGCTTTGGGAGCAGATGCAAACTTCTTGTTGGAAAATTGGAGCAGTTTTCTTATAGACTAATGCAAAAATGTAAAAAATGGACAAGTGAGGTGTCTGCAGCAAGAGGGTGCAGGGGATGAGATGTCTGTGTGTGTCTGGTGCTCTGGGCAGAGATGCTGGGAGGTGAGTCTTGTTCTCACCTTTTTCTGAGGTGTTTCAATTCTCTTCCAGGTTCATTGCTCTTTACCCCATCCCTCTGCTAAAAAGACGCAGAAATTCCAGACCATCACACCAGCATCTGCTCGATTATTGCCTGGGCATCTGTGCCACCCTTGAGAAATCTTGTTCTGAGTTGAACATGTTTGTATAAACTCTCACAGCTCTGCACCAACAGTCTGCTGCTGCCAGACAATCTGAGCCATTCTGCATCTGTCCTTGCCTTGTGTCAGGAGAGCTCCTTTGGAACTCAATGGAATTGAAGGTTGTTGTTTCATTTTGTGTGGCAGCTCTTAAATGGGAAATTTCCTTTTCCCTTTCACTTCTTTTAGCAGTGCATAGGGATGGTCCTGCTCATCTGGCAACTTCAGCTGAGGCTGCCCAGGACTTTGCTGCATCTCAGAGTGGGGATTTGAATTTTTTGTGAGTCAGTTTCAGGAGACAGGAACCTGTTGGTTTGCAGTCCCCAACCTCTTGGAAATGTCTTAATAGCCAAGATTTAAGGAAAGATCTGTGGGAAGAATTTTCTTACAGAAAGTGATTTTGTTTATTATCTTGCTGCAGTTACATGGCTTTTGATTCTTTTCTATTAAGGAATGAAAGTGAATAAAATTTAGTTACATTTCCTTGGCATTTCCTCTGCAACAGTTCATTTATTATGTATAAATGCAGTGTTATGTGTTCCAGGTAATTTATATAATTACTGTGCCATTAAGTGTGTCTAGTTAGAATCAACAAAATTAGAAAATGTGAAATTTCAGTGTCTGCAGTAGTGGTTGCCTGGTTATATCCTGGATGGGATTCCCATGTGAGATCCTTGCTTTCTCTTTTTTTTGTGTGTGAACCTTTAACACCAGCATGAGTTGCATTAACACTAAATGATTAAACAGGAAAAATATTTCATTGGAATGACATATATGTAAAACATGACTTCTTTGGTGATGTTATTAGAATGTTTAATGTTTTCATTTCCTGGCCTCTGGGAATTTAGCTATGCAGCTTTAACATTGCACTCCAAAGGAAGCAGGGAATGGTTTCCCCCTTGTTAATTCACAGAGCTGCTTGCCATGGGCTGTTACTGAGGGCCAAAATTCAATGTCTGAGATGATGCCAGTAATTAAATATACATGAACTGTTGGAGCAACAGAGATTTAAGGCAAAAATCCACCCAAAACAAAACCCAGCCCTCTGAAAGTAAGAATATTGGATGGGATATGTCTTCATGCTTCAGGATATAAATCAATATTAAGTTTGGCTTTGGGAAGAAGAAGGATTTTCTGAAGCACATCAGGAGGAATTGCTGTCACTGCTCCACCCTGAGCCTCCCCTGCTCCATCAGGATGCTCTCCCTGCCAGCAGAGATGTTTAACATGAAATATCAGAGCATCAAAGGCTTGTAAAAGGAAGGGATACATAAAAAGGGGATTCCTCCATTCCCCCCCTGTTTCTGGAGCTGTTTGGTCAATTGTTGGAAACAAATAATCTTTCAGGTCTGTTCCAGCTTGGGCCTTTCTGTGATTCTATAGTTGTTATCCATCTGTGTTCAGGCCATGGTTTCCACCTAGCCAAAAATACATAATTAGGCACTGCAGGAGTGCTGGGAGATATCTGTTCCTGGGTGGGAAGCTCTGCTGAACAGTTTAAAAAATAATAATCTGTAATATTTAAAATATCTTTGTCTTTATGGGTTTTATGTGGCCATCAATCATCATACTGCTGTGCTTCTGCATGAAATCACTGCCCTGGGAATATTTCTCAGTTTTCAGCCAAGGACAATCAGGCAGCCCATGGATGTCCTGAATTCTCCCACACTTCCCTATCAGCAGTTGTCCAAGGCCTGATGGCTCTTCTTTAGTTTATAGAGATTGGAAGCATTGTCAAGCCAGGCTTTCCTGGGGTTTAAACATGCTTTTGGACTGTGATTTCTTTGGAGTTTATTGTAGCATTAGATTATAAAAGCTTGGTGGATGAAAGTGGGTTGAATTCCAGCTGGCACCAAAAAAAAAAGGCAAACCAAGAGTTGTGATTTTTTTTTTTCTTTCATCCAGGATCCTCCCCAGGTACTGTACTGTTCTTGGTTTTAGAAAACAGTGTTTTTCTGCAGGGGTTAGAATTGGTTCATTCAGCCCTGAGGCCTTTCTTTGCTCCACAGTGGTTTTTATCAGTTCCAGTCTGAGAGCACAGTGCCCTTTTCCTTGTGAGAAAATGTGAAGCTGTAGAGGGAGAGGAAGGAGGGAAAAGAGCAGCAATGTTGTTTCCTCTCTGAAGTCATCACTACAGAGCTGGTACCAATGGCATTTTAATCAATGAGGTGCTCCCCATCCAATATAGTGATAGAAATTCCTTGTGTGGAGGATCAGGGAAGTTGGGAAAGAAAAAGCACAAAAAAGAAAGAAGAAAATACTGATTTGAGCTGGGAAGAAGGGGAAGGGCAAAATGTAATAAATGGGATGGTTAATATTCAGTGATTTAATGGGGTCCTGTCAGTCTTGTCTAAAAACTCTTGGATCCTAATAAAAGAATTCAGAAATGTTGGGTATAAACCAGCTGCTCTTCATAAAGCTCCTGTCCAGCCAAATTGCAGTCAAGGGTTTTTTAGATGTTTGCTTGATTGTACATTCAGTTTTTCTATTTGTTTTTAGAAAAGGGTTTGGCTGATATGGGATTGATCTCAGGAAATTAGGGCGACACATCAGTTTTGGGGCAACAATTTGCTTTGCTATGTGGGTGCTTTGTTTCTGTGGGGAATAATAGATCAAGCTTCAAAATCTGAGCAATTGCCTGAGTTTATTATTTAGCTGTGCTGGTTTCTGTGTGTGAAATCTCCATTTTCCCACAGATTGAGCTTGTAGAGGCAGCTTTGGGGAAAGAAATTACTTCAGAGCTTCGAAGAAACAAAAAGTGCAACTTTAACAAATTTCATCTTGGCCAAAAGCATTTAATACCAAGAATATTATAAATGCTTTCTGTTGGAATTGCTCCCTCTGGGCTGCTAATCTGGGAGCAATTCAGGCATTTGCTCCTGACCTTACCCCCTTCCTGGAGATCTGAGCACTTTGCTCATGAGAGTGCAGGACAAGGGAAGGAGGGGCTGGCAGAGCTGTTGTTTTCCAAAGGAAATGAAGTCATGTCACTGTTGGTTGGAATTGCAGCCTCTGCAATGTCTTCAGAAAAGGTGACACTCCTCAGAGAGGAAAAACAGCTGATGGGAGGTCCTTGAAGGTGCCTTGAATGTTTTTGTGCTTTCTTCTCTGCCAGCAGTGCAGGCTGGCTGTACTTTATGTGCGTTGGTAGTTGGTAATTTTATCACTTTATCTGTTTGTTTTCTGATGGATGGCCAACACATCCCTTGGGATTAATTCCCCAAGGTTGCACCTGCAGGAGCAGGACACAGAGCTGTGAAATCCCCAGGGCATGGGGAAGGTGGCCCTTGGTGTCCCCACAAACTGTGGTGTGTGATGTGGTCCCACCTCACCTTATCCTGCATAATCTGCATTTTCACATTGTTCTTTGTGGGGATCGTGGTCCTGGCAGAGAGGCTGCACACCCAGGCACCTGCATGGGCCTGTGGGATGGGTTTCCACCTGCAGGGCCCTGGTGTTTCTGCATTGTTTTAATTAATGAGAGGGTTTAAAAACCTTTCAGCCTCTGCAGCGATGTGCAAACAGAGCTGGAGCCAAGCCTGGCCTCCTGCAAATGGCAGCTTTGGGAGCTGTCAGGAGTTTTTGGTATCTGCAGCAGGTCCTTGCTTCTGCTGCAGCAAAATGCTCCTTGGGACTGCTCTGGAGGCTGGGACCCACTGGGCAGAGCTTTTGTTCTGCTGGAGATAACCACACTGCTGTGCCCCCAGCCTGTTTTAGTGATCAGCTGCCTTCTGTTGTTGTTATTTTCTCCTTTTTCTTCCCCCGTGTGGAAAGTCTCAGAAAAAAGAAAGCAAGGCAGTTTTATGTACTTGTTTTTTGGAACTAACAAAAACTTCCAATATTCTTCTCCTGAGCCCACAGCAGCCAGGCAGAGTGGTGCAGCTCTTGGAAGGGACTGAGTGTGGGATGCTGCACATGGGATATTTGAGTTTGGATATTTGGGTCTGCTAGTCCTCAATTTGCTCCACATCCACCAGGCTTCATCTGCATTTTCAATGAGCCCTTGGCCTTTTGATGCCAAGCCTTTGCACACCCCTGTGCCCTGTGCAGGGGGCACCTCCTGCAGCTCATGCCTTGTGAAGGCTCAGGAGAGGTTAACAGAACTGTTTATCCACTTTTTGCTCCATTTTTTACTTCTTCCTGCCTTTCCTGTTCTTACCCAGCCACTCAGCCTATGGGGGGGATGAAGAAAACACAACAGGTTTCCTTGCAATATTGGTTTGAATGTTCTGGAAAACAGGAATCATGAGTCACTGGTCCTAAATTAACATTTGTGAGGCTGAAATGACATGAAGAGATGGGTCACCTCTGGAGACAGGAAGAGTGTGGTAACATGCTCCCAACTCTCAAGGCTGCAGTTCAGCTCTTCCGTTTATAAAATCCTCATTGGGAGCCTTGTAAACACCTCTGTGTACATTAGCCTCACTCCTGGATCCAGGGTTTCAGCCTGGGAACAGCTTTTAAAAACAAACACCCCTCTTCTGTGGCTCTCCCACTTTAAAGTTTCTTTACATGTCCTTGGAGTCTGCAGAGATCAGCAGTTTCTGGAGGAATTAGCCCAGCCAGGTTTCTTTTGTAAACACAAGGTTTCTGGATTTTGAGTCTTGAGAGTCTGGTTCTGAGCTACTTGGTGGCTCAGAAAATGGGTTTATTTGCATCTCATAGGGAATCCCTATCACTTGAAAGATACTGGGATTTCATTTATTTTACCCTCCCTTCCTTTCCACCTTTTCAAGACTCTGCCTTGCTGTTGTAGCTGGACCATCATCTCCTGTCCAGTCACCTGGACTGGAGCACACCCAGGCCAAATGTTCCTTTAATCCTCTATTGGCACAACCATCTGTGTAAATGTCCTCATCTGCACATGCTGTGCAGCCAGAAGAGATTATTCCAGCCAGCCTTAATTGCCTCCCATGGCAAGGAGGTCTGTGAGGGTCCCCTCCTGATTTCTGAAGGGATATTTTGGCCAGGCAAGGTCTCTCTCACTAATTCAGTCCTCCCTTTGCTCAGGTACTATTTTTAGGCACTGCTGGCTTTGGCTTTCTTTTTACTCTTTGACAGAACAAAAATAGAACAATATTTATGCATCATTTGGGTCCATCCTGAGGTGTGTTGTTGTTGGTTTTTGTGGTGTTTTTCTTTTCTTTTGTAGCCCTTGATCTTTGTCATTTTAGTAATCAGCATTAACCTGAATGGTGCTGATATTATCAAGCCTTGGAGTTCTAATTGGTTGATATTGTTTAAGAAGCCAAAAAAAAGCCCCAGAACCTACCTAGGTTAAAAACAAATATCCTACGTCAGGATGAAATTCTTCACTGAAATGTGGTTTAGAAAAAATAATTCACCACTACAATGCCTTTCAAGAGCTTGACCTTGGATTGTTAATCTTAAAACTATGCACTGCAGATGAAGTTTTTCTTTTCTAGAGAGGGAAGAAATGCCATGTTTCTCAAAAGACCTCCCTAGAATTAAAGGAAACAAAACCAAAACCCAGAGTGCATGATAAATGGAGTACAAGCTAATCTGGGAGTTACAAGAATTTCATGCCATCAGAATAAAATAAATGAGAAACAGAAAAAGTAAACTTTAAAAAAAGGTTTTTTCTTCCCGTCTATCTTATGCCAGATCCCAGTTTGATTTCTGTTTGCACCTGCAACCCAGCTCAGGCTGAGAAAGGTCTGAGTAGGCAAAGGTCTGCTGGAATGGAAACATTAAGAAATTAGAATTTTTATATTATACAGAATTATTTGGAAGATTGATTTTAAGTTTTTTAATGTGCAAATGCAGTTCTGAATACATATGAGGTGTTGTTCATCTATATTAACTGTTTCCAGTATATTATTTCCTGTTGGTAATGCTCAAGGCCTTGTTAAAATGGGGTTTATTGCAATGCTTGTTCAAACTTTTATAGAAAAAGGGCATGTGTATAATCATCCATTTCATAATGAAGCATCAAATGGCAGTTTCACATTGGAGTGTAACAGAATCTATGTTTGAAGGCTTTTCTGTGCTTTACTGGGATTTTTTTCCCTTTACTTAGACCCCTGTGCAGCCCCTGCCTTTGTTCTCCTGGCTGCTCACTCATTACTGTTTGCATCTCCAGCTTATAACAAAACAGTCAAATGCTGTGGTCATTCCTCCTGGAAACCTTTAATGAGCTTATCAGGAAAGAACTATAAATATGTATCTTGTGCTTCTTGTAGTGGGAGATGCTTCCTCAGGCCATGAATAATTAGGTTGGGCCACCTAAGCTAATTACAGACTGTCTCACTATTCAAAATACCCTCTGGGTAACACTGTTAGAACTCTCTCTCCAGGTTAATGGTTTCTCTATAGCCTGAATATTGCCTTGGCCTTTACTGCCCTGATCAAAAATGCTCTGTATGGGGCCTTCTGCCATGCCAATTTTTTCCTTTTTTCTGCTAAAAGCATCATCTTTCCTCCTCCTTGAATGATGAATCAGAGGGACAGGGCAGAGCCTGTCTGGATCAGGCTCTTTGGAGTGCATCCCTCAGTTCAGCAGTGCAGCTGTAAATGCTTCTGTTGAGTGGCAAGGTGGGAGACAGCAAGTCCTGAATGTCTCTGGGAAATCTGATCACTTGTGCTGCTGCCATGATTACCTTTCAAATCTGTTCAGTGTTGTCTAGCAAACTTAACTCACCCTCTCATCTTCAGGAAAACAAATGTACCAGTTATTGCCTACTAGAAAGTGTGAGCTGAGCTGTGTGGTTTTTTTTTTTTTGCTTTTCAGTGGGCTTGCTGTGATTTTGTTTTGACAGATTGAGCTGTGTTTCACTTTGCTTTCATTTTTCACCCTGTCAGAAGAATTTTTAGTGCATTTTTTTCCCCTTCCCCAGCCTCTTGCTGTCTGTATGGATCAGTGCACTGAAGCAGTGACTCCCTCTCCTCTGCATTGCTGGCTTGCAGCTTCTCGTGCCACAGGGGCCTGAGCTGAACCTTCCCCATGGAAACCTTGGGTCAAACCTTGGGTCAAACCTTGGCCATCTCAGTGGGCAGGAGAGCTGCTAGGGGCAGGTGAGCCTCCAAGTGGGGATGGCTCAGGCAGCCTGAAAGTTTCCTTTATTTTTCACTGTGTGACCGTGGTCACAGAGGTTTTCAGGTGAAGGGAGAGATGAGAATGTTGACTCCATGTTCAGAAGGCTTGATTTATTATTTTATGATATATATATATTACATTATAACTATACTAAAAAGAAGCAGAAGGAAAGGTTTCCTCAGAAGCTAGCTGAGCTAAGAATAGAATAGAAAAGAATGATAACAAAAGGCAGCTCTGTCAGACTCTGTCCGAGATAGCTCCATCTTCATTGGCCATTAATTATAAACATCCAAGATGGGCCAATCAAAAATCCACCTGATGCATTCCACAGCAGCAGATAACCATTGTTTACATTCTTTTTCTGAGGCTTCAGCTTCTCAGAAGGGGAAATCCCAAAGAAAAGGATTTTCACAAAAAGGTGTCTGCGACATCACAGGGCTTGTGCTGTGTTTCCCACCCTGAGGAGCAGCGTGCCCTGGGCTGGATCAGCTCCTGTGCTTGGGGGCAGCTGTGCCCTCTGGGTGTGGGGAGGATTTAGGGCTGTGACTGTTCTCATCTGCACAGGGTGGTTTGCTGAGGTTGTGTGTGAGGGTTTAGGGGTTCAGCTCCCACTGCTGCCCTCAGCTGAGGGACACCCCTTCGTGAGCTGTCGGGATCATTAGCTTGTCAGAGTGACTTTGAGAAAAATCCAAAGTCTCTTTTCTTAGCTCAGAGAAGGAGTCAGGGGTCTTCATTTCTCAGTCTCAAGGTTGTTAATTGTATCTGATCTCCAAAAATTTTTCTCTTGCCTTGCTGAGGCCAGCTCAGCACGACAGTCTAGGCACTCTGCCTGCCCTCAGGGCAGTGTTATGTCTTTATACTAAAAACTACATATACAATGTTTACAATTACTTTCCAATACCTATCCCCTGTGTTAGACAGTGAGCTTCTACTCTAAACCAATCTGTGAGTGCCAACAGCAGAAGATGGAGGCTAAGAAGAAGAGGAGTTCCCTCCATGCCCACTTCCCTCCATGCCCAGTTCCCTCCAACTTGCCTCTTGAACCCTCATACCAGAAACTCTAAAATCTAATTTTCCACCCTGTGATAACTTCACTATTATTCTACCTAAACTGTTGTGGCTTGCTGATCTTCATCTAAGGTTGGTAATTTGCTCCCTGGGTCATAACCAAACCCACAGATGTTCTGGGCTCTGTGCCAGGGTCCCTGAGACCCCTGGCAGGGGTCTTGGCTGCTCAGGACAGCCAGAGGGATGTCCTGGGTCCTGACAATGAGCCCCTCAGCAGTCACTGTGGTGATCTCTGGAAGCTTCATGCCCATGGAGTTCTGAAGTGTTGCCATGTTAGATGAATTCTGCTGTGCAATAACCACAATAATTTGAAAATGAGAGGGCTCACCCCAAACTCACCTGAATCCTGCCAGGCCTGAACTGAGCTGGTGCTGAGGAGTTTAGTGGTGGGTGAGTGACTGAGCAACTCTGATTGAAGCCAGGGGAAGCTGAATTTGTGTTTAACTGTGCCATCTTCATGACAGCAGCCTCTGACCAGAGCCCTGCAGAATGGACTGTGACCAGTGGGGTAAATCTCTTGGTGATGCTGCAGCCCCTGCCCTGGGGACCCCCTGCTCCAAGGGGAGCAGCACAGGAGCATCAGCTGCTGCCAGCACTGCAGCATGCATGCTGCTGGAAAACGGGGTGCCAGATCCCTCCTGCACTGAGGGAGGTGTCAGAACCCCTCAGACACGTCTTGGTTTGTTCTTTTTGTGCAGGGTGTGCCCATGGAGCTTCCCCTCCCCAGGCTGCAGGTCCCTGTGCTGCCCACAGCAGCAGGTGTGGCTGGTTCCTGTGGGTCCCTGCAGTGACACTCTGCTCCCATGGCTCTCACTGCCTTGGGATGTGTTCTCCAGGGACCAGGCACTGCTGCTCTGCCTGCAGGGAGCTGGAGTGATCGTGATCATCTATCAAATTCTTAAGTACTTTTTCCTTTTTTCTCTTCTGAGCTTGAATTTCTTTTTTTGGCTGCAGTTTCCCTTGTTTTATGGGCTGTATGTGCCACTCTTTCCTGCTTAATACTTCATTTCTTGAGAAGTTCAGTCGCAATGCAGTGATCAGCAGGTCTGGCTTTATTGTGAATTCTCCCAAATTCTCCCTCAGTGTCTAGCAGTGTACTTAGGACAAGCAGAGATTTATTTGCATAACTGGTCAAGCAGAGGTTAGTGTGAAATAAAATACATGCATGTGCTTCTCTGGGCCTCCCCCAGTGCGAGGTCAAGGCTGGATTATTTTTCCTGAGTCCTCCCATTGTCAGAACCTCTCAGGGATCTGGGCTCTGGTCCACTTGCTGTCAGTAGTAGTTTACTTTGCTTCTCAGTAAATTGTCCAAGTTTGCAAACCTCCCCCAAGGCTATCGTATGACAGCATCCCTCACGTGATGGGGCTGGTAGCAGGAAAAAAAATAAATCTACTTTCTTGTAGTTCAGACATACAGCCCTTTAAATTATGTATGAGTGAGGTGCTCAAAGGATGCAAAACCCTTGAAGTTGGCTCAGGTGTCTCATCTCCCCCCATTGTCCACCCTCCCTGATGCTTTATCATGGTGCTGGGGTGAATTTGCCATTCACTGGGTGAAACAGAGGGAGAGAATGATCTGGAGAAATCCATCCAGGGCTATTCCAAGATAATATTTCTGGCTGTGCTGGTCCTGGAGGCTCAGCCTCTCCGGTGCAGTGCTCTTTGGAGAAGTACTGCCATGCCCTTGTCCTCCTCTGGGATTCCTCCTGAAGCAATTCCTGCTGCTGTTCCTTGGGACAGAACTGTGGAATGGGAGGACACGGGTTCTGACAACCTCTGGCCTTTCCTCATGGACAGAATGAAGCCTTGAAGCAAGGCAGCTCAGTGCCAAGTGACACAGAGCTCTCTGAATGGCTCTGGGCCAGTTCAGGTGTTGCCTCCAGTCCTGACCCTGGGGTGAGCCCAGGCAATTCCCCTCTCAGGTATCCCTAAACCTTGGACCCAATGTGTTGGTTACGCCTGGATCTGCTGCAGGAGGTGCTTTGGGCAGGGCCTGAGGACAGACTGGAGGGAGGAACTCACCTCCTGGAAGGTCTCTCCCTTCAGAAGGTGGATGATTACTGGCACGTGTCCCTCCTGCCCTTTCTGGTCCTCTCCTGCCTCCAGAAGAAGTAACCAGAGCTGTCCTCAGGCACTGGGGTGATGCTGGACAAGGGATTTGCCAACTACATGCAAGGGCCAGTGTTCACAGTCAATGTGTCCACAGCTTTCCACTCCCAAATCTCTCTGCGTCATTGATTGAGAGATTTGCTGCTGAAATTCCCTTCCCTGATGGCTGGAGAGGGATCTGAGATGAAAGGAAGGTAGTGACAACAGAGGAAAATGGTTTTTCCACTCCTTCCCTTTCAATGTAGAATGCTTCATTCTGCCTGGAGTTTAGCTACAGGTTACATTTAAAATGTTTGTTGAAGCTGGAAGTGGTTAGACTGGTAGCTTAAAATAAATAAAGGCAGTGACTTGAGACAGTGAGATAGGAGACTGTCAGCAGGGTTGTAACTGATTTATTTATTGCAGCCTTGAGAGCAAGAACTATTAGAGAGGACAAAATTCCTGTAATGTTTATATAAGGCTGTAAGAAATTGATTACAGCTCAGGTATGTTTTGTTGCACGCTGCTGGGAGGAATCATAAAAGCCATGCAACAAAGTTTTGAACATCATGTTATTGCTGTTCTGCTCAAAAGCCCATTTGCCTCAATGGAAACCTTTCATTTGTTCTTTTTGCTAATTCCAGCTGTGTTGGCTTCCAGCTTCTGTGAGTTGTTGCTTGCAGGATTCAGCTCTTCTAGGCTGCAGTCCTCTGGGGGTGAATTGTTTCTTCTATTCTCAGCTATTTAAAACAAACAAAAAACTCAGGATTTTGAGGAAGTGTTTCCCCACAGATGTGTTTGCTTTTAGTTATTATTTGTAAGTTATTATTTGTAACTTGTATTATTTGTCCTCTTCTGCCATACTAATAACTCTGGAAAGGCTTTCCTAACGCTCTCCACATCTATCCCACCTAATCCCATTCTACCCACTGAACCATGCAGGATTGATGCCCCAGCACAGGGTGCCCAGCAGCAGCTCCGGGAGAGGGCAGAGCTGGGACCAAGCCCTTCACTTGCATCCCTGTCCTGGAGGATGCTGAGGGTCCTCAGCAGTGGCCTGAACCCCTGGCCACCCCTTCCTGCAGCTTCAGAGCGAGTATGAGCAATAGATCTTGTAAAGACTCATTTGGGGGTTGGCATTTACGATGCTCTACAGCCAGAAATCCATCTCTCCTCTCACTGTCCTTCCACTTGCCCAAGGCAGTGTGCAATAAATCTCTGAGCATCCATAAGCCTCCCCTGGTAAATGAAGTTACTTTCACCTGTTTATGTTCTGATATGCTTTCAGGGAATGTGCATTAAATTGTTTTTCAGGTGGATCTCCTCTAAATAAATGGCATCCTGTGTGGCTTCAGGTACTGCAAGGGGCAGTGGAATGAAAGCCATAAAAATAAAATATATGCATTGCTGGTGTCCAGCAGGACTAGAGACTAAAGCTGCCAATAAAAGAGACACAGGAGTGCTGTCACAGGGCCTGTGGTCTCTGCAGGTGTGGTGGAGCAGCCTGGGCTGCTCACGGTGATGCTGAGTGATTTGGGGCAGGGATTTCCCAGCAGTTACCCTGGATTTGAGTTCATCCCTGAGAACACACTGCACACAGTGCCTTGCCCTCATTTTTGTGGATAACTTGGAGCTGCCTGTAGATGCTGGTTTGGCCTTGCTTGGCAGAGTTTGTGTGAGAGCAGACAAGGTGGTTTGAGGTGATGAAGCCCACCTGGTGTTTGGCAGTGCTGTTTGGGGTGAGGGAGGGCGAGTGGGGCTGAGTGTGCTGACAGACTGTTCCAGCACAGGTAAAACGGGTTTGATCCAAGCTTGTTAGTCAGTAGCTGAGTTCATGTGTTGCTGCAGCTGTTCTTAGCACACCTCTGCCCATGTGCTCATGTTACTTCATGGAGAAAAGTCTGATAAGCTGGACTCAGCATTGCTGAGCTGCACAGAAGCAGCTCTAAAATTGTTAACCTGCTAATCTGAAGCCATTGCATTACTGTGTCACTGGCATCAATGAAAGCAGCACTTGCCACTTATCTCCTGGCAAATGCCTATGATTGAGCAGCAGAGAGAGGGATTTAAATTGTCATTTCTAGCTTCACTGATGATCTGACACTCTCTGAGCAATCATCCCACCAGATCTCAGAAGATGGAAGTGCAAATCCCACTCAGTCTGTTTGAACCAGGAAGGAAAGTCAATGGAAGCACATCTGAAATATCTGCAACCACGAGGAGAGGATTAAATAACACAGCCCTCAGACAAAACGATTCAGTTGTGTTGTTTTTGACATTAAGAGAATGGGGTTGAATGAGAACATACATGGCATTGTTTTCAGCAAGTCCAGCATTTTGAGGTGTAGTTTTTTGTGAAAATGAAGTGCAGTCTCTGGTTGCAGAATCTTAAATATGATGATACTTTATTTGAAACTTCTCAAACAGTAGAGGTAGTGCTTTTGGGAGGACTGAAATTTTCACAAATGATTGTCTATGAAGCTGGATTTCATTTCCATACTAGAAAATGTGCCTTGACATTTTTTATTATTGTTATTGCTTTTATTATTATTTTACTGTTAAGTGCTGAGTGTCTTTGGGCCTTCACTGACTAGAGGGAACTGTAAGAGATTGAGTACATCTGATACTTCCTATGTACAAGATCCAAGCTTGGATTTGAGCGCCTGGTTTCTCTAGTAAGGATCTTGATTCATGTAATGTAAACTTAGAACAACAAAATTAAATTCAGATGCTCCCTTCTTTTTCTTCTGTTTTTTTTTTTTTTTGTCCCTGTTGCAGTCCTAAGCCAAATGATTTACTGTGGAATATAGTTGAATTGCTTGTTTTATCTCATAAAACAAATACGCCTTTGTTGCTCTTTTGGGCTGATGTTTTCCTTAGCTTGCAGTTGCGGCTTAGCTATACCCTTCCTTCCCTCTTGGACTTTTTAATTTTTCTCACACCATGCACAGAGCTTGAGTTTGGCCTTCTCTGCTGGCTGATGAAATTGTCTTTGCCATGCCACAGGAGCCTGCTGCCTAGGCAGTGGAGATACTCTCTGTAACCCTTTGCTTTTGTGTTTGGATTGGTGTTTTGTTTTGTTTTGATACGGTGTGTATCATTTCCCATTTGAAACCGCTGTTATTGTATGCTTGGAAAAACCCTCTTACTTGGCATTGGCAAAGGAAGCAGAGTTTAAAAAGAAAGAAAAAAACCCCACTTTAATTTAATAAGCAGTATTTCAGGGTTCCTTTTGTTACGTGCTACCTTTTGAACTCTGCAGAGCAGCATGCAGATCTAATCCTCGCTAGCGTCACGGCCTGGGCTGCACAAGTAAACACTTTAAATGGGAGGAAGCACCTGCGCATCGCTATTGTCTCTCTGCTCCCATTAGCAAAGCCTCGGGGCTGACTGCTCCAGCCAAACCCTGCAGGCAGTGGGAACCCACAGGCAGACAGCAAAGCTCCCTGCCCTGGGCTGGAGCAGTGGGGACAGCTGGCCATGGAGGGGCTGCGTGCGGACACCCGCGCACGGCTGGGGTACCGCGCACTCGCCCATCGCCTCGGCACCATGGGATGCGTGGATCACAGGAGCCTCCAAGGTGGGTCTGGGCAAGGTGTGCTCTGCCTGGGACTGTTCTGGGGCTGGGGAGGCTGGTGGACCTTGAAAGCCACGCTGCTCTCAACACAATGTTCTGGAATTATCGCTGTCGTCCCACTCATTTGTGTAACCGAGTGCTTGACATGATTGCTTTCCCGTGGAGTTTGTGTTTTTACACCATTCCTTATTGAGGAGCTGGTGAAGTGTGTTATGGGCATAGATATAACCTGCAGCAAGTTTACAAGACAAAGTTTAAAGCTGAAAGAGCTGGTTGGAATAAGAGAGCACTAAAGGCCAAAATCTCTTTAATTTACCCGGGACAGGTCGGGAAGTGACTTACCATGGCCCAAAAGTGTCTGCAAACAGAAGTACTGGTATAAAACTTTTTTTGAGCTAGGAAACCAAAACATTTAAAAGTTCATTGATTTGAAACTAAATTTGGTTAAATTCAACTTAGAAAATACAAGGATGGGTCTTCTGTTTCCATTGCTGTGTTAATGTTTTGGTTTGTGCCTAGTAAGAAATAGTGGGGAAGCATAGGATTCACAGGATAAAGTACTTAGTGTGATATAGGAAATCTTGTTAGAGTAGCATCACTTTGGGATTTTCAGTTTTTCAGTTTCTATGAGACATTTTGTGGTGGTGTAGTACCTGGGGAGCAGGAACTACGTCTTAATTTATTGAGTGTTCATTTATTGGCATTTGAAATGCCTTTGAAGAGATGTTAGTAATTATTTTATTAATCCTTCTAACATCAGTTTCTATTTAGGAGAAATTGTCTTTGTGCCCTCTAGTGGAAAAACTATTTACTAGAAAGCTTCTAAATTGACTGAAGTTTTTGCAAAGAAAGGTGGAATGTGTGAGAAAAGCCACAGAGGAGCAGAACAAGGCTGGAGAGATGAAGGATTGCAAGGACTGGATGTGCTCTGTGCTTTCTCTGCTTCAGTCCTCCCAAAGCTGTAGTGGTGATGACACGCACAGACTTTGTCAAATACAGAAGATATTATCCAATATTCACATCAGCTGGACTTGGTGAAATTAATCTGGGTATAATTATGTGGAAAATAGAGTCTCAACAAGTTCTGAACACTGATCAATCATTAGGGATTGCCAGCAATGTTCCCCGGGGATGTCATGGAGAGGCAAGAGCAAAGCCAAGCCCACTGGCTGCAGATAAAATAAATGGAAAATCCCTTCCTGCTGCACCAAGGGGAGGTGGGCATTGCAGCAGGAGGAGAATGGTCATGGTGGCAAGTCTGGAGATGAACCACAGAGGTGGGAGGCTCAGCAAAGGAGGCTGGAGAGGGAATACTGAAGGAGCTCAGTTTGGAAATATAAGCCTGAGTGCAAGCAACACATTTTCTGATGCATAAAAGATTTCTGTAAAAAGGATCATCATTAGCTCTTAGTTGACACTGGAGAAAAATGCCTTGATTTGCCTGAAAAAAAATATTCAAGGTGCAATTGGAGAAGAGTTTCTTACTAGAAAGTAATGAAGCAAGAACAAAAGAAATTGTGAATCTGCTTGACTGGAGGATTTGCCGAGCAGTTAAAGCAGTGCCTCTTGCTGATGGTGTGATTTCTCTCCCTCTGTTGCCCTCTGTCCATCCACCCACTACACAGGGTCTATTTCACTCATTACCCTTCCAAGCTGGACTTTTTATTTCTGTTGCTAGAGTTGGTTTCAGGGGCCAGGGGTCAAAACCAGTAGCAGTGCAGTAGGCTATTGCATGGCTTTGGGATATAAATTCTGCTCTCAGTGCAGTCATGAAAACTTCAAGCAGGGATGTAGATCACAAGAAGCTGTTGCTGTCCCATTTATCTTCCCTTCTCTGTTTCATTCTGGAGCTGCTCATTCGGGATGCTGTGAGAGCAACAGATGTGAATGTTGATGGAGTCCCCACACCTCCCTCCCATCACTGTCATCCTCCCTTTCCTCGAACTGGACTGCCATTCTTGTTTATTTTGGTTTGAATTACAATTGCAGGCTGCCTCTTGCAGTGTTGTTTGTGTGCTCTGTGTCGTGAGTCACTGTTTGTGTTTGCTGCTGTTTGTGTTGCCAACCCTCTCCCTGTCTCACACTTGCAGCCACAATTCCCCTCCCAGGATCCTGGAGCCTCTTCTGTTCTGAGTCTTCAGCACTCATGTGAGTGCAGGGAAAAGCATGCTGTCAGGGAAGATCCAGGATTAGCCTTTTTTTTATTATTATTTTCCTTTGGTTTAGCTTTCTTCTGGCATTTTGTAAAGGTCCATGTTCAAATCAAAAGATTCCTTGGAGATTCCTTCCCTGAGATCTCTGTGCTGAATTAGTCTCTTCTCATATTTCTACCAGGCAGTGAGATCAATACTGTGTTTTCCGGCTTGCAGATTTCAGGAAGGAGGGGTAAATCATGTTAAAAAGACCTTTTTTGAAGTTACTGAGAGGCTCATGTGCAATTCCAGAACCTGCCTTCATAGTGGAGGTGTTAATCCCTTCAGGTGCTTTATCACTGGGGTGGAGACTTCAGCATCCTGCTCAAGATCATAAGTTTGGACCAATAGTTGACCACACTGGCCTGAGAGTGGCTGTGGGTGCTCTGGGTGGATGGGGAGGAGACTCTCCGTGCTCTCATGGCCTTGGGTGATCCCTTGTGCTGCTTCTTCTTGCTCCTGGTAAAGTGCCATCATTGCCAGCCAAGAAAATCCTGCAGCTCTGTGCCTGGGAAATCTCAATGGTAATGGCTTGCAAGTCACTCTGTGGATTTATCTAGGAGAAACAGAAAATTTATTTGTGTCAGCTTAATGGAGCTTCAGCTCACAGAGCTCCATGTGGGAGAACCAACAGTGGATCTCAGGTCTCTCTCAGGTTGTCCAGAAGCTCAGCAAATGTTTGATTGTGAATCTACTGTAAAGTAGCTGGAAGATTCCTGAGCCTCAATTAGCAGTCTTGGTAGAGAGCAGGCAGATTTTCAGGTAAAAAATGTCCATTTTGACTTTTTAAGTGTTCTCAGGCGGCCTATGGAATGCAAATGTTTTACTCTATTTGTAATGCAAAACCTTTTAATTATCTCCAATTCATAAATCCTTAGTTTGTTACTTGACTGCTTGTAAGAGAATGCTCATCTTTTAGTGGGTAGCAATCAGTGTCAGAGGAAATGGGGAATAAATGGTGTGTTTTAAATGGTGTCAGTTCCAGAACAGGAATGTATAATTTAAGTCACTTAGATTTAATCATCCTTTAAACACTGAATCCCAGCCTCTGCTGCTTGTCTCCCAGGAAGCTGACAGCTTTTTAATGCCACTATGGCAACACTGGAAAGTTCCTTAAACTGCTCCGGGCTGTGATGTGGCTCTGCACCACGTGTGTTGGTGCATCCATGGCTGCTTCTCTGGATGCAGCTGGGTGCAGGGGTTGGCTGGGCTCTGCATCACCCCCTCCCAGCCCCAGTTTTGGAAATCTCAACTGTTTTACCTTTTTACAGAGCTGTAACAGCTGTTGTAAGTAGCGCAGCAAATGTAACAGCTGCTGAGGGTGGGATTATGGATCTGGGGTGTGTGTGTAACAGCTAAACATATTCTAGCAATTCAGCAGGTTGAAAAATAAGGCAGATCAAGCTGTGTTCTGGAGCTGTGTGGTGGGGATGTTTCCTGATAGAGTGGAATTGTGCTGGTTCAGCCTGGGTTCCAGTGCCTGGAAGTGTGAGGCTCTGACCTCATGCATTTCAGCAAGGAAACAGGGCAATGTGGGGTGCAGCAGGTCCTGATCCTGCCTGGGGAGCAGAGCAGCAGTGCCCTCAGTGCTTGTGGGGCCCCAGCAGTTGTGACCATTGTGTGTGGGGCTGCTGACATGCATACGAGACACTTGTATTCACTTCAATGCCAATGTGCAAGATTTCAACCTGCCCATGTAGATGCATATATAAATACATGTGCACATATATAAAGGAGACTGCAGGCACTTAAAAAAGCAGCTGAGAAATCCTGTTTAGGATCATGTGGGATTCTGGCCCCTGTGGGATTCTGCCTCCCCTCTGCCTGCTCCCTTGGCAGTCTGGCTGCAGATAAAAAAATTTAATGCAATTCTTTGTCCCAGCAACTGGTTGATGACATTAATGG
Source organism: Spizella passerina (assembly GCA_013401375.1). Taxonomy (NCBI): domain Eukaryota; kingdom Metazoa; phylum Chordata; class Aves; order Passeriformes; family Passerellidae; genus Spizella; species Spizella passerina. The sequence goes on along the minus strand of WBNQ01083935.1, from coordinate 4,284 downwards.
AGTGAGTGGAATTTTCCCTATTAAAAAAATACATCTGGGCTTGCTGGGGAATGAGCCCCACAGTCAAAAAGGGTCAGTGGGTTCAGAACTGGTCACCTTTATTGTGACTGCGCTTTCTTGAGATGGCATTAGAGCTGACTGACCATCCACGTGGGCAATAGGTAGCTTTTGTTGTGCCCAGCAGTCAAATGGTACAGTCTTAAATTAGAATAGTCTTAAATTAGAAGCTGCCACTTCTACTTAGAATAAACCTTGCATTTCTCTGTGTGTATGAAAACGGGAGCTCGGAGGAACGCACGGCGGATTTGCCAAGGAGCCCATTAGTGCTGGCTGAGAGCGAGGAGGGGCACTGGGGAGGAACATCTTAATGAGCTGGGGTGAGGAGGTGATGTGGGGACACAGAGTGCTCGGGGGACACAGGACACAGAGTGCTGGGAGCCACCTTCTGCTGTGCTGTGGGCTGTGGCTGCAGGAGCAGCAAACTCGGGGAGCTGCTGACACCCAGGGGAGCAGGAGGAGGAGGAGGAGTATTGGAATATAACCAATAGAGCTGGACAGGACGTGCCTGAGCTTGTCTGGCCCTTGGTGCTGAACCAAATAGCAGCACTGTGGTGTTTCACCCCACAACACTTGTGGCCGGCTGGTGTGTGGTGTTTCACCCAGAGACAATTTTGGCTGGCTGGGTGTGTGGTGTTTCACCCCACAGACACTTTTAGCTGGCTGGGTGTGTGGTGTTTCACCCCACAGACGCTTTAGGCTGGCTGGGTGTGTGGTGTTTCACCTCAGAGACACTTTTGGCTGGCTGGGCGCTGCAGCTGGGCACATGGGGACAAGTCCAGGCCTGCAGGAGCTCTGGTGGTGCTGGGATGGAGCTTCCCCCCATAGCAGCATCTGCTCCTCAGATTTCATCTCTGTTGAAGAAGCTTTAAGGCGATGGTGAAGGAAAGGAGTCGGTTCTGATGGAGGGCTTGGATCCAGAGCTTTATTCTGGCCCACAGGCCTCTGAATGCAGCACCAGCTCCAACAGAACTCCCTGATCCCATGGTTGCTGCTCCTTTGAACCCCAGGGAGAGGGGCAGGGAAGGGGCAGGGAGCCACCAACCAGGTACAGGAGGGGAGGTGTGATAGCCCAGGAGATGGGTCAAATAACAGCAAAGGGTGTCAGCCATGGTGTGAGCCCAACACAGCCCTGTGGGAGTGGTGCTGGCTTCACTCAGGCTGCACCTGCTTGGAGCATGGGCAGAACTGGCTTCCAAAAAACCTCTTACAAACACACAGGCTCAGCACCAGCCATGGTGTGAGCTCCCCTGTGCTGGGTCTCCTTCCCAGCAATGCTGCCATGCCACATCTCCCTTTCCCCACACCAAAGCCACCCTGGATGGGGACAAGAGACCCTCTGTGACCCTCTCTGGTGCCATGGGAATGACCCATGTCCATCAGAGCACATCTCAGATTTCTGTCTTGAGTGATCTGCTAGAGATGTGGTGGAAAAATCTGGTGGAGAGAGGCATAGGGGTTTATTTTTTATTAGTATGCCTTAATTTTAGTAGAGCTTGTCTTTGTGCAGTGGCTCAGACTTTGTGGAGGGATAGAATGTAAGAAAATAAAGGTAGTGCAGAAGGTAATCTCACACCTGAGGAGTTGCAGCTGTGCTAATCACCAAAGATTAGGAACAGCCCTGCCTTTAACAAGCCACAGCTGTGTCCAATTAGAAGATGAGGGCTACAAAAGAGTGGGTGAGGAGAGAGTTGGAGTTTGTTGGTTGTGCTGTGAAGAAGAAGGTGTCNAATTTTATTATTTGAAAGATAGAGTGCTCTGTAGTGACAGGAGGAACTAAAGGTATAATTGGGAGTTTGTTCTGTTCGTGTCACCTTGCTTCATATTGCTGAAGGAGTGGTAGAAAGCACATAATTTTCTTGAATTCACTGCTCAGAATTACTCACAGCATAAATTTCTGGGGAAAAAAACCAACAAGTAAGCAACTTAGATGCTCATGTAATTTGTGAGATAAGCTGAAAAAGAAAAAAGAAGCATTTAGTTTACTTAATGCCCACTCCCCCTGAGACTTAAAGCAACAGTAACTGTTGAAGGGTTCTTTGCTCGAGGATTTTCCCAGTTTTGTAATGTAAATGTTCATTTTTCTTGTTTCCTGGGCAAAAAGATGATCTAAAAGCCTTTTCCTTAATAAAAGTGCATGTTTCTTCTTTATCACACGACTCCAGGAGCAGAGTTTTTTTAGGAAAACCATCAGATATGTGTGAAAATCATCAGTGTTGGCAGCATTGAAGTTGTTGAGGATAAGTTCAGTGCTGTATTTGCTCAGAACTGAGAGCATTGGGACCGGGGAGGTTGCAGCAGTGTGCTGTGCTGAGCAGCCTGGCTGTTTGAAAGCTCCTGCTGCAAGTGCCTGCGATTATATTTTGAAGTTTATTTTCTGCTGCACTTGATAAAACTTTGTTCCCTGCACTGTTTGACTTTAAAAGGCAAAATCCTGGAGAAGCGCAAGTAGCTTCTTCAGGGAAACGTGGATTTTGCTCTTGGCAAGCTGTTGATGTCAAAGCTGTAAGTGGAGGTGTACTGTGCACCTTTGCTGTTGGGGATGCTCAGTTCTCATTTTCCTGTCTCTGCTGACATGTGATTGTCCAGTTGGGTGTCTTGAGCTGTACTGTGGTCCCAAAAGCAAGTCCTTGTGCAGGAGGAGGCCAAAGCCATTCTGATGGGGGATGCTGTGGCCTCTCAGGCTGCTTTGCTGGCTGTTTGCACAGGAATACCCAGTTTCAGCTGAGTATCTTTGAGTTTATGATTTTTGTGAGCTGGACATTGACCTCTCCCTGCTTCATGGTAAAGCATGAGGCTGCCAGGTCCTTTCTTGGTATCACCATATCCCCCATGCTCAAAATCACTTCCCAGCAGTGCTCTGTGGTGGCAGTGACCCCTGGGGAAGGTGTGTGGCTCCTGCTCAGGGTTAACCCACACCTACCCTCCATCCTCCAGGGTTAACTCACACCTGCACCACTCCATCCTCCTCTTGCCTTTTCAGGTAGTTTAACCTGTGCTGAATTTCAGAGTAGAGTGATCCAGTCTCATACCACAGCTCTTGTGAGCACCAGGAGAGCCCTGGAGAAGGAAGAGGGCAGGGTGATCACACCTGTGTTAGCTGTGCTCATGCTGACAGCTTCTGTCTGTACTTCTGTGTTACCAGCATCCAGGGACTGGTAATACTGGACTTTAGTCCTCTGCTTTCAATGTGACTGAGCTGCTTCTGCTCCCCTCAGACCCAGCTTAATTAAAAGGGCATGTTTACAGGTTGGGAAGACCTGGGGAAATGGCAGATAGGCTAAAAATATCTAATTTACAAGGCAGATATGCTAAAAATGGGCATTTGTGGCTGGATGTGCACATCAGCATGCCAGCTCAGCCCAGCTGGCTGGGGGGATGTCAGGCACTGCACAGGCCCTCAGGGGAGCCCTGTCCCCATCCCAGCCCTGTGGCCAGTTTGGCACTGGTGTCTTGCATGGACAGCACATTTATGAGACGTTGGCAGGTTTAGGATTTTCACCTGAGGTGCAGCATGGATGTGTTGTGGGGATCTTGCTGTGCAGTGGGCACAGAGATCCCTGCACCTGGGAGAGCAGAGGCTGCTCAGCCAGCTGTGGGTTTGTGTGCTGCTGACAGAAGGAGGCTGTGTGGAAACTGGATCAGATTCTGATGCAAGATTTCTGGCAACCTTAGACTCAGCAGTGCCTGGATCTAATGTGCACTTCCAGCTGTGGGGAAGCAGCCTGCCTCTTTCCTCCTTCTGCCCGTTTTCCTTTCTGATCTGTAAGGTTTCACATCTCCACTGCAGCAGCTTTGGTTCTATTGCTGGCACTGTTTGGATACTAGAGGAGACTTTTTTTGGCAGTCACTTGAGAGCTGCTCCTTATTTGCCTGGGTTCTGGGTTTACAGTGATGCAAGCAACGTGATACTATTTAGCAGCTCTAATAGAGGTCAAGGCGCTGTTGTCTCAGGTATTGTAAAAATGCCTTGTAAAGGGCTGTACATTATCCAAAAGGGCTACAGGGAAGGCAAGCAAAAGAAGGAATAAACCAGGCCCTCGCAGCTGCTCCTTATAGATGTGAAGATGAAGCACAACCAAGCATGCAGGTGTGTTTTGTCAGCACCTGAAATGGGACACAGCTCTCCTGAATTTTGCTCTAAATGACTTTTTGTCCATATGGGTTGATTCAGAGTTAGTTGTTGCTAAAACAAGCTAAGGCGGTGTGCTCTTTGCTCATTGCTTT
>WBNQ01083933.1:0-30510 GCA_013401375.1 Spizella passerina | reverse complement strand
TCCTCCAAATGCACAATGAGAGCTACAGCCAAAAGGACCAGACACATCTATGGTAGCCACTGGAACTGGTGGTTAACACTTAGGTAGACTTATGGGAAATAAAGTTCAGGTTGAGATCATGGCATGTGGAGTGGAGAACAAAGCATCACAGGATGTATGGCACCAATGGATATTTCAGAGGTACCTGGCAGGGAAAGAGAGAGCGCTGATTAGAGAGAGATACGACTGGCTTGGAGAGGAGAACAAAGCAACTGGAAAACAGGAAATAGAATTAGGAAATGCTCCCCGTGCAAGAACAAACAAATATTTGTACAGGAGAATCTGCAAGTGGCACTGCTTTCCTCCCACACTAGGTATAGTTGCCAAAGTGATGGGCTCCCTCTGAGTAAGGCACATTTAATGTATGCACAGTGGATGGCAGTGTGTGAATAAGCCCCCACAAACCTTGAAAATTAGATAAATTTGGCAATTCTGAATTTTTTGCTATCTGTCTGGACATTATGTGCATGAGAAGCTGAGAGTTCATTGGAGTGGAGCTGGTAAGACTTTCTGGGAATGTCTCTACAGCCATTTCTTTTCTTAGCTGAGGAGCTCCAGGCTCTGCAGCAGCTTCAGGAAGTAAAACGCACACTTGTCATACAGACACAGGGCAGACAGCTTTCTTTGAGTGATTGGAATGGATGGAGAGGCATCTTGCTCATTTTGGAGATAACACAGTCCTCAGGATGACCCTTTAGGTGCAGGGGCTGTATTTGCCATCAGTTCATTGAAATATTACCCTGGGACCAGTGAAAGAAGGCCTGAAAATTTCTTATTTATTGCTGAACTTTATAAGCTTTACTGGAGAGTCTTCCAAGCAGAATCACTGGGTGGGACTCAGTTGTGAACTCTGAAAATTGTTTATAGTTGAAACAGACATGATGTGATGCAGACCTGAGAGATAGGAGGAGGATCCAGAAAATCTCTCTTGCCTGTCATGTGTGGAGCTTTAAGTTTATTCTCCTACATTTTCAAGTGGTGGCTTAATACCTATAAAATTATGGAAGGATGGTTTTGTTGTTTATGCATTTTATGGAGTCAATAAATAAACCTTAAGCAGAAGTGATTAAACCTGAAATGGCAGCAGGGAATTGCTGTATCTCTTCTCCATCCTCTGATTCATTCCTAAGTCAGGATTTACGACTAACTCAATTAAATACACACTTTCTGCATAATTGCCCATGTGCTAGCAGAAAGTAGTCACTTGTCAGGGATTTTGTTCATTTCTGGGTTGGCTGCCCGAGAACATAAGGAATTGGGAAGAAACTGTGGAATTACCCATAAATTTTCTTAATTGAATTGAGCGTAAGCTTTCAAGCTTAAGATGAGAGCAAGGAAAACTTTCCAGTTTCCAGGCAGAGCTGTCTCCTTGCAGTTATTTACACAGTGCTGCTTTGACTTGCTGTTAAAAAATTACACTGGGGCAGAGATTAGGAATTCAAAGAGCAGTTTTGTAAGGAAAATGCCTCGGTTTCATTCAGTAAAAGGAGATGTGTTAAAGAAGGGGGAGAAGGGGGGAAATGAGCAGGGCAGAGGAAAGGGGCTATTACTTCAGGCAGGTTTGAATATTCAGTCAGGGAAACCTTGAAGTGGAGCCTTTAGAATGTACTTTTTTACAATATTTTGGTGAGACAAGTGAGAACATGTGGCCCTAGATAACAGGTCAGCCTCTTCTTTCTCTCCTCATCATCACCCATCCTGTGTGGTTCTCATTTATTTTTTTGAGGAATACAGTTGAGGGGATTGTGTTTCTGTCACAAAGCTACTGTAAAATTTCTAATCCCTTGTTAAAAGCAACTCCTGAGCTCCTTTTTGTCAGGATTTAAATGTGCTTCATGGAGGACATGTCCATCCTTTTGAAGTTTGTGTTAAAGCAGTGCTCTGCTGTCCTTTCCTGCATTTGGATGTGAGTTGTTAACTGAAATAACTGAAGAGATCTCTGATAACAGGAAAATGTACTTTAATACGAAAAGATACCTGATTTCTTTGCATGCGCACTGTTCATAGTATTATAATAGCTCATCACAGATAAGGTAACTTATATTACTGACTTAAAATATTGGCATTTTTCATGAAAATGCAGCAAATTTTCTGTTCCAAATGGCATGTAATACTTAGGGGTAATATTACACCTTCTATTAAATATAATTTAAAATTAGTACCTGCAGCTTATAATATTATCCCCCACAGGATCTGGACAGCGGTCCTAGCGTGACTTTGCAGTGTTTAATTGTATTTTTATTTGTTGATTTAGTCTAAAAGTAAGTTTTAAGACTAATTTTAAGTATAAAGAAAGGAAAAGAAGTGTAGAATTTGTTGTACATCTTTTTTTGTACATCTTTGGTCTTTTCTCTCTTGCCACCATGAAACGTTGGTGTGAGGTTTTATTTAAAGTAGCACAGAATTTCTTTCAGCGTGTTCCAGATCAGTGTGCAAGAAGTGTAGCCAAAGGAGCCAGATGAGTGGTGCATCTTCCCCAGCCTGCAGTGCTGGAAGTTTTGTGTCTTTCCCTGTAGTGTGTGCTGAGAAATCCATTCCTCACATTCCAACTTCAGCACCTGACAGTGGGCAGGCAGAGTGGGAGAGGAGGATGCAGTGCTGCTTGTGTGATGCTTGGCAGCATCCCTGAGCCCTGCCTGCCAGGGCTGCTCAGCAGGGTAGAACACAGGCAAGGGGTGAATTTTGCTGCAGTGCTGGTGCAGAATTCCTGGCTCTGGGCTGAGGTTTGCAGCAGCTCCAGCCTGAAGCGCACACACCGTGGAGCTCTGCATTCCTCCCCCTCCCGCCCAAGGCTTGTGCTTTTTTGGGGGAGGTGGTGGTTGTTTTTCTGTGCCTGCTGACGTCAACAAAATTGCCAGATGGCATTTCAATGCTTTGCAAAGAGACAGGAGCCTTTTATTACCGGGGTCACGTGGATCCCATTCATTTGCATTCCCAGAAGTGGGATAAAGCTGTTGCTCACTGTATAGGCAAAGAGTGCTCTGCACCTTCCCAGAGGGCCTTCTGTGGGATGTTGCTGCCTTGGGAATCCTGTAAGGGATGCAGGGATGAAGGCTTCACTTCATGTTCATTTGGCTGGTGTGGAAATACTGAGAATCTCTAGACAGTTGTGCTGTGCAGAGGTTTTCTGGGTTTCTTTTTGAATAACAAAGGAATACTTTTGTGAATTTAGGGTAATAAACAGACTTAGAATTTAGCTCTAAGAGGGTTACTTAGTCTCTCAGGCCCAGGTGACTCAGTAGCTTGTGGAACAAACATGTAAGTCCAACAATGTGATAAATATCAGCAGAGGAGAGGAGCTGTCAGGGTTTAGGTTTTGAAGTTTTCAGGCTCCACCACTAGAGATGGGCTGTGACACGATGGATGCATTGAAATGGAACAGAGTCCCTTTATACCCCTGAACAGATGACTGGGAGCTCACTACCAGATGCTCAAGATTAAACCAATTTACTTTGCAGTGCTTGAGCCATCTCCACAGCAGCTGGGCAGGGGACATGGCAGAGTTGGAAGGCCAGAACAATCTCTCACTGATGCTGTGACTCCAGTACCAGCCCTTGTCTGGCAGCTAACCCAGGAGAGAGGGAGATTTTGATGGGATTTTCAGTGGACCTTGGAGAAGTGAACCTTGAGGAACCTGCAAGGCTCACAGGGGAACATGGGAATGTTGGAGAAGGGAAAGCCACACTTGATTTTGGGTAGCATGAAGATTTCTGTTTCTTGCAGATCAGTTGATCTTTGCAGTAGTTTCTCAGGTTAAAAGGTGCTCCCATCTTTCCTTTCTGAGAAGGAAAGATGGGAGCATCTTTTATTTTTCCTTGAAGCAAACACAAACTACCTTTGTTGGAGCACATGGACTCTGTGGTGATGCAGAAGGGAGGCTAAATAATCTGGTTTTGCCATCTACATCACAATTTGAAACTGAAACTCCCCTAAACCTGTCTGAGATTACCATAGGCTTCAGAATGAGCAATAATCTGAGCTCACAAACCAGGTTTTAAGACATTTCTCTTTTATTTTCTGAAGGTTTCAGCTTTTGGATGTGCCCCTGTGGTGCATCCCTGCTCAGAGTACACTGCAGTGACAAAGATGTGTACAAGTTCCCAAGGGCCACATATCTGAAAAAAAAATAAAAATGGGACAACATAACCCTATGATCTTTCCAAGTGTGAATATTTTATTCCTTAACAAAGTGCTGTTGAAAGGCACTTTGAAATGCAGCATCACCAACTCCCCTTTCCTGCTTGATAAGCCATGTGTGAATATTGCTCACCCTTGTCTTACCAAATTCCCAGCTGTACGACATGCACTAAGGTCTGGTGATTTATCATGGTATTTGTGTATGTTAAGCATTGCTGTAATTCACATGCTGTTAAGTGGTCACAGAAGAACACACAAATAAATACAGTGAATTATTGGACTCTTCAAATCTGGTGCCATTATATTCTTGACTAGGAAGTGGAGAAATAATTTTAAACTGGCTCAGAGCAGACTGGGTGATGTTGCAGAGTCCGAAGAGTAATAACCAACTTGACCCTGCTTTCATAACTCCATTCTTCAACCGGGGGAAGAAAACGCAGAGTTTCTTTAGGGCTGGCATCTCAGGGAAAGTTATTGCTCATGCTGTGCTCCCATACCTAATTTAATTTCACCGGGGAGCAGCGAGCACGTCGTGATTCACAGATCATGGAGCAGGAAACAGCCTGTCAACTTGTAGGGAGCTGCAAGGGGGGAGAGCTGCTCAGAGAAAAACAAAAAATCTGTTTTGTGAGGGAATTCAGCTCATGAGCACAGCAGGCAGACTTCAGTTCTGCTGTGACTCCTGGTGAAGTCAGAGGAGTCACTCTGCAAGACTAATTTGCCCCTCTGTTTTTCAATTTGTAAGGTCTTGAGTGCAGAGGAGTCCTGTGGTGGATTAAACACAAAGCAAACAAGCAAAAAAAAGAAAAAAATCACTCTTCTCATCAAGAATCAGAGACCTTTGAGACTTCAGTTTGAATGTGTCCCTTCCATCCCAAATGAGCTGTATTCCACAGCCTGACATCAGCTTGTGCCCAGCTGAGGACATGCAAATGTGAATACTTTGCATCTTTTTGCAATTCACATCAAAAAGAAAGAAAGCTGTTTACACTAACATGCACGTGGAAACATTGCTTTTTGTGTGTATGTGTGTTGATGTTTATTAGCATTTTAATCTGCTTTCATTTTCTATCTTCCATTGTTATTTGTATGTGGATAACTCTCAACAGCTCTTTTTTGGGGGAAAAAAAGAGCAGTAAACTTCAACCAAATTAGAAAAATTAGAAATTTTTCTAATTAGATTAGAAAATACTTTCATGCCGAAACACTTCACAGTTCCAGGTAGAGTTTAGCATCTTCAACAGCTCTGATAACAGACAGAAACAGAACATGGGGAGGAGAGAGAGGCATGTATATGTTAACCTTATGTGTTGGACTTATTTCTGTGAAAGGAATTCTGCTTTCTTAATACAAGCACTGCATGTATTGCTGGGGAGTTTTGTGTTCCTAGAGAAACTTCTGCAATCCTTCTGCTATGGAATATTTTAGTATGAGAGTCAGTTCAAAATGCTATGAGGCTCCCTCCACCTCCCCCAGATGCAGCAATTTCTTTGTTGTTTGTACAAGATCTGCAAGATCGTTGGAAAGAATGTGAGCAGTGAGAGATTACTGAGCTAATATATAAAAACCATGGATTAAGATCTTTTTCCTCCCAAATCCATGATGGCATTTCACGGGCACAGCAGAGCTACAGTCCTGATTTGAAGGAGGAGTAGTGCCATCTGGTGATCCCCAGGAAAGGCTTTTCTGCACCTAAAGCTGCAGGATCATGAAGGATGATCCCTGTTTGAAGAGTTCTGCTCAGTTGTAGCGTGGCTTTTACCTCACACCCTCTCCTGAGGCACTGACTCACCTGCAGTGGTCACCGGGCACAAAGTGTGTGCTCATTTTTGGAAGTATTTGTGCTCCAGCCTGGCACAGCTGTTCAGACTAGGTCTGAATGTAATATTCTCACTGCCATCCCCTCCTCCTGGTCTGATTTTCACAGTGCAGCTGGATGTGCTCACATCTGTGCTCCTGCCCTTGCACCTCTCACTGTGCTGCTGACCCTGTGAGAGTCTGGTGGACAGGCAGGGACCCTCGGGGAGAGGAGGGACACTTTGGGCTCCCTTGGTCCATTGCCTGGCAGCTCCCAGCCTGCCTGGCTCACTTCCTGAGGCTGGGTTCCAGCCCAGAGCTGCTCCCTGATCTCCTGCCTCGTTATGTCCTGTCAGTGATGAGGAGCTGGCGTGCAGATCACAGAATCACAGAATGATGAGGTTGGAAGAGACCTCTAAGATCATCAAGTCCAACCTGTGCCCTAACACCTCAACCAGACTATAGCACCAATACCATGTCCAGTCCTTTTTTTAAACACATCCAAAGATGGTGATTCTGCCCCCTCCCTGGGAAGAGCATTCCAGNCAACATCCTTCCCAAACGTTCCTCACAGGGTTTGTGTTCCCAATCCCTCATTGCATCTTCTGGATGCACTCGAGCATCTCAACATCCTTCCCAAACTGAGGGGCCCGAGCTGGGCACAGCACTCAGGTGTGCCCTCACCAATGCCAGGTACAGGGGCAGGATGCCCTCCCTGCTCCTCTGGCCACTCCATTCCTGATCCTCACCAGGGCTGCTGCTGCCCCAGGGGAAGCAGAGTTCAGCTGCTGCTCTGGAGCCGTGTGGGCTTTTCCCTGGCTGGCAGCTTGGTGCAGGGAGAAAAGATTGTCTTCTGTCAAAGGTGGGTTCATAAATTGCTCATACAGAGCTAACGGACCTCCTTTTACAAGCAGAAATAGTTACTGTGTGTGGTTAGAAGCCTGCCCATGGACAGGTTTTATCTAAAATAATTTGTTTTGTGCACCTGGTGGAACGCCCTTTGGCTGGTTTGCATTTAGGCTGGTCACATCGGCAAGCTCTTAAAGCAGGCCCTATATTTGAGGTAGGGTCAGAACATGGTTTTATCTTGACTGGTTTCAAAGTATACCCAAACCCACACAGAGTTGGTTTCAGAGTTGAGTGTGAAGTCCTGTTTGTAATGTCTGTTTGTTTGTAGCTGGCATGGGCCTACAGAGTTGTCTTTATATATAAAACATGTAACAGTCTTTAGAGACAGGCTTTGATCTGCATTTTCTTCTCTGTTTAACAAAAAAGACCAACTAAATGTTAATTCATTTCTTTCCAATCAATTCTCCTTGCCTTATTTAAACGGAGCTATTAACATGTGTGTGAGGTATATTACTGTGGCTCTGTATAGAATTAGGTAATTATATTGTTAATTATTACTTGAAGACATGTTTATATCATGGCAGAAAAATGCCATCCTAATGGAAGGCATCTTTCCTAAAAGGCAGAACAAGTGGGTACTCATCATGTTGCCTTCTTGTGCCACCTTGATTTTATTGATTGGAAACCAAGAATGTTTCTTTGATCTGTCAGTGCATAAAGGGGCAAGTGCATAAAAGGATTGTCCATAATTAATTTGGTTGGGTGTTTCATTTTGCTGTAGCATCATACAGAATGCTTCAGCTTTACTCTCCACAGCAGTTGTAGCTTGCATTAAAAGAGGAAATGGATACAAATAATTTTTTACTTAGATTAAGGGTAGTCTTCAGATTCTTGGAAAAATGCCAACCTGTTGCACAGTGAGCATTATTGATATGCATTTTCTGCTCTGTGTTAGCTAGGAATGACAGTAATTAAAAGAACAAATCATTTAAATGAAGTGATTCTTCTTTCTAGAGAAGCTTGTTTCCTAATGTTGTTGCCAAAATCTCTCAAATGCATTAGGAGAAGAAGGATGGTGTACTGAGAGAATTGATCAGCAATTTATGTCTTTGGTTCTTTTGCTTTAATGGGATAAATGGGATATCTGGGGCCACTGGTGAGACTCAGATGGAAGCAGTCAGGAAGATCCTGGAGCATTAGGAAGACACAATCCATATGCTTCATCAGCTGATCAGCCCGAGCACCGTATGGCAAACAATCCAGCATGTGGTCTGTTGCAGTTTGTTAACAAATATGTTACACAGAGCATTGTGATGGAGCTGCACATGACTGCTCACCAAGGTCAGGCCTGTGAAGTCAAGTGTTTTCTTGTGGTTAAACTGGTCTTTTATCTGTGTTGCTCTGAGCTTAACCCCTCAAAGTTAAACTGATTTTTGGGAGGATCTTTTGCTTCAATACTCTGCCTTAGAACACCAGTGTTAACAAACCTGAATATTGAAATTATTTTGGAGTCTAATCCATTATGGATCACATTTAATTCAACTGTGAGCCTCTGACCACAAAGGACACACGAAGCTTCTGCAGAAGTCTAATGCAGAAAACAATGCAAATATGGGCACCAGGCTGTTCTTCACAAAGAGAAGCCATAACCTTTTTTTTTTATTAAATCAACTAAGAAACTTCATTTCATCATTTTCAAACTAAAGATTTAAGTTTTGAGAAGTTGACGCAGTTTCTTGTTCCTATCTTTTAATAAAACTGTCCTAAAATTGCTGAAGCAAAGCCAAAATAAGCCCTTTCTGTCACCAGCAATTCCAAAACCAATAATTTTTCTGTCAGTACAAAATACTTTTTGTGTTCGCCTGAAGTTGTCAGTGCACTCAAAATCCTTGAGCTGCTGTTTCTCGTTTGTGAGGACACCACACTGTTCTCTGTGTTAGAGAGCTCTGGGGCAGAATCATGTGATGATAAATCTCATCAGTAAATAGCCCAATACTGTGTGCCCCAATTAACAGCATCAGTTCTGAGCTAAAATGTCAAGTCTCTGTGTTGATGTATCTTCCCAAGTCTTTGATTTTAGATGGTAAAACAGATTTGCGTGTTGACACTTCTTTTCTATACCTCCTTATATAAAAAGTCAATTAGGACTTTTAATTCCAATTTTTTTTCAAAAATTCAAACTCCTTACAAAAATTCAGTTGAGGCTTTTAACCTGTCTGCCAGGACCTATGTAGTGTACCTACTCAGTGGTAGTAAGTGCTTCTATTGCACTTACTGATGCCTCATCACTGATTTATTACTGCAGTAGATTCAGATGAACTACTGAAGTTCAGCTTCACAAGGATATTTAACATTTAAAAAAGCCCCATGTGCAACCCACAGTTTATTTTTCTTTCCCTTAATGTCCACATCGAAGCAGAAAACATAACTCACAGTGGAGATAGAAATCATTGTCAAGTGTGGTTGCCAGCATAAGCACCAGTGCTTCATGATCTGTGTCTGTTTTCTGGTCTCTATGGCTCTGTTGCCTTTTGTAAATGAGAAGCTGGTGCTGTTATATTTAGATGTGAGTTTGAATCCAAGCTTTCCAAAAACACAGAAGTGTTTGGCCCTCATAAAATAGTGCAGACCCTGAGCCAGAAAGTCAGAGTTCAGTATGGGGAGATATTAATGATGCAGAAGTACAGATTGGGTCTATCTCTAATTAGAATTGAGAAGCAGCCAGGGTGTCATAATTAGGAATATTACATGCATTTTACTTCTTTCTTTTTCTAAAGTGCAAGTTAAGCACTGCTCACAACCTAAAATACACCAGTTGTAAGTAAGACTTTTCTTAGATTAAAACTGTGCACAAGACAAATCTGTCACTAGCTACATGGAAGAAATTAGAGATTGCTGAAATTACTTAGAAAATCTTAGAGCCTTTAGCATCCAGTGTGTAGATTAAAGGCCAGAACAGTAGTCCTGAAAATGGCCATCTGATGCAGGCGTTGACCTGTGGTTATCAGATGTCTACCTTGTATCTCAGCAGGCAATATTTTTTTTTCTTATTCATTTGTGACAGCAAAGGCAAAATAAGCCCACAGTATAAACTAACCTTGTGTGTCTTTAAGTTGGTCCTTGCAGGTCAAGGATGAAGTAGGTTGAAAGCAGTCCTCAGGGCTTGCTGCTCTGTCAGTTTATATCTGTGGTAAGTGAAAACAAATATTTTAATATCACAGAAGGCATGCAGAGGATAGTGTTTTGTATTTCTTGTACATGAATTACTGGTTCTCTCTGTTCTGATCTTCATTGAAGAGTCTGCCAATAAATAATCCAGGAGAGGTGGGGGATTTTCACAGCTAGTGCATGCTTGAATGTGACTTCTGCAGGTCATGGCTTTGGATGTTAGTGGCTTGTTCTTTAGAGAAATAATAGCTCTGCAGCAGCTATGATGAAGGATTTGGGGGCTGCCAGTCCCTAGGGCTGCAGCTGGGGTTTTTTTGAATGAGTCATAATACAAGAATCCAAAGCCAAGTGTTACAGAAAAAAATGATTAATTCTTTTCACAGAGGAGTTCATTAGTGACATAAAGTCATGAGAAAGAGGAGGAGACATCTCTAGTACTCAGTGGCTATTAACTGGTATTAGTGTGAGTGCTTAAAGTCAGGAGAACTGAAATAATGCAAACCACCAGGTCTGATGGAGAAGAAAAAATGCTGAAATTGGACCAGTTTGTCCGCAGTGAGGCTCTCACTGGAGTCTGATGTGCAGAGGAGTCATCCTTTTCAAAAGGTGCAGAACACCACTGCCTTTGGCTTCACGGAAAGCCTGTTCTTAAAAATGGACCAGTACATCTCAGTAGTGTTCATGGTCACTGGAGAATTTCATGGGAGCCTTCTGCTCTGCTGCTGCAGCATATGGGAAACATGGCCCAAGATATGCATCTGGCTCCTGCTGTCATTTCCAAATCCCTGTTGGAATTCCAGTAAGAACAGACTGAACATTAAAGGCTCTTTATCTACAGCTTCACTGATAATTACTTCCTCGTTTCTAATTTTTACTTATTCTGGTTTTCAACACTCATTCTTAAAACCTTATGAGGTTTGCTTTTTTTTAGTTTATTCTCCTATGACAGCTCCTTTTTAGTAATTGAAAATATATTTGACACCCTGTGTAGCAACTCTTCATTCCACCCCGCCAATCTTTTGTCTTCATTTAGAGGCTGCATTTATTTGCATTAAAACTTTAATGATATTTGTTCATTCTCTTCCTCATACTGTTCAACAGTTCTTAGTGAAGGGCTGGGATGGATGTGAATCCATGGATGGATGAGATGGATGTGAATAGCTGGGTTTATTTTCATACATCTTTCTGCAGTTTGCTGCTAATTGTGAGGTTGCTTCTCAAGTTGCATCCCAAAAGAGCCTGAAGTGCTTTGGAAGGGAGAAAATATGGCAGAACATGGCTCCTTTGGCTTTGCTCTGGTGTAACTGAGACTGTCAAGTTGAGAATGTGGGAGGATTAGTTAGTACACAGAAGGCAGAGCAGTGATTATTGCTTTCAATGGATCTTTTTTTAACTCATGCTGTGAATTTGGCTGCTCTGTTTTAGTTCACCGTAGCATTAAAATAGCTCTCCACGCTGAGCAGGCGTGTTGGAGCTGTAAACTCAAACAGGGAAGATCACCAGGTATTAATAGATGGTTTATCCTCCCTGTGTGTGCACCCAGCACCCCACTCCTGCTGGGTCCCACTTGTGTTGCTGCAGCTCAAGTTGAGGCTGAAGACAGTTGTCACTGTTTTCTGCATATGAACACAAACTATCAGCTTCAAGCCACCAATTTGTGACCATCTGATGTACAAATTGGAGAACAATAATGTAAGACAATTGAGGACAGCCTCTGAAACACAGAATTGTTCTCCTTGGTCTGTGTTACTCAAAGCAGATTTGAGTCCCATTTAGAATTTAATTTTTCCCATCTGCTGTGCTTTAATTAAAAGCAATAATTTTTAAAGTTCCTAGTTTGGTTGGAGTGGCGTCTACTTTGTAAGTAATCAACCCTGACTGTGACTGACTCTGTGATCTGCTCTACATCATCAAGTAGTTCTTTGGGCTGGAGAGTCGTGATGTTTTAATGTTTTTAGGCAGCCAAATAGCACGGAAAGTCCCTTGGAACTGGGTGACTGCGTCCCCAGGGCTCTGCTGAGAACATCAAATACCAGCGTCAGAGTTTCCACGAGGTTCGCGAGCTGTGACCGGCGGCTCCCAGCCAGGGAGCTCAGCCTGTGCTTTCCCCTCCTTCCAGGAGCTGCTTTCCCTGGATCCTCCTCATGGCATGCCTGATGCAGGAGGTCATCCCAACTGGCTGAGTGTCTTCACTTGGCCTGGGATTTCCCGAGGAGCCCAGGGCAGAGCACACGTAGGGCTGTGCCCCTTGCCGCGCTGTGCCACCCTGCACGCCCTGTCCCTTTTCCCTCTGCCTTCCAGGGTTTCCAGCTGTGCTCTACAGCTGTGGCAGGAGGAAATGTGGAAAATTAAGCACCACTTGATGTCAGTACCGGTGGAGTTAGTTCATGTGAGGTCCTTTCTGTCAGATATAAATGACAGGGATTTAATTACGTTGCATTGGGTTGTGTCCAGTACTTGCATCCACACGGGTTCAGACTTTCCTACTCTGTAGGTCTTGAAGCTGGACAAATCCAGCCCTCCCACTCCTTGAGATTATTTCTGCATCTATCTTTTTATTGTTGCTTGGTTGCTAGGGACCACGAGGATATTTTCCTTCTCTGTGTGTAACAAATCTGGAAAAGCCTGCTAGGTGACCTGAAAGCAAGAACCCATCATAGCCTCCCTCAAAAGTTACAGATGGCACCAAAACTGCAAAACAGCTCAGATGTGTTCTCTGTTTCTTGAATGTGATCCTTTGCCCTTTGGAATGTTGTGCACAGTGCAGGAGGACACGTGTGCAGTGTGTAGGGGTGAGCACTTCCATGGTGGGTTTCTGAAAACCTACAGAGGTCATGCAGGGCCAGCTTTGGTTTCATTTTTCCCAAGGTCTTCACAACCAAATCTGGACATATCAGGGCAGGGAAAGCAAAAAAAGGCCTTACTGCACCTCCAGTGGGTGCCTGCTACAGATTAAGTGGTATCAGTTTACCAAGAGTTTTTTAGGATGGATAAAAGACTCCAACAGTCTCCTTGTAAATGTCTGAACAATTTTTCTCAAACACTGAAATAATTCACCCCAGACAAATACCTGGCAGTGTGTGTTTCAGTCTGAGCTCTTTGGCTGACAAAGCTGTCACGAACTGAAAATCCTGTAATGGAAGAAAGTTAGTCAGCTGTAACTGTGAGCTTGGTGAGTGGTGTCACCTAAGGTGGAGATGCAGGATGTGGGGATTGCAGCTGCCTCCCCAGACAAAGCCTGCTACAGACAGTGATACATTCCACAGGTTTTATAAGAAGGGGGGGAAAAGTATTTCCTTCTCAAATCAGCGTCTCTTTCTTAAAGAATGGTGGTGTTGTCACCCTGGCTTTCTAAAGAAAGTAGTCATGCTCCTCTGTGGCAGTTTCAAGCAAATGTGGCAGATGGGAGCTGATTTCAGAGATTATTATCTTCCTAGGAATTTTATTTTAGCCAGTGGTGGGATACAGGAGGAAGGTCCAAATCAGTGGCCTTGCTTGGTACTAGTAGAAGAGTGGTATGTGAAATGACTGTGAGATGACAGAGCCAGCCCTGCAGAAGGCTGCTCACTCCGTGCACAGCCAGCCCCAGGCTGGGCTGCCTGCTGCTCACTCTGTGGCTCAGGGTTGCTGAGGAAAGGGGTCACTGCAGTACAGGGAGGGGACAAAAAATGTGACTCTTTAGTGAGACCCATGTCATCAAATGCTGCCTTTGCAGAACTGCTTTCTAACACTTCCTCTGGCTGCTCTGGATCCTTGGACTCTGGCACCTTCCTGGCATTGCAGACACGCTTGATGTGGCAGTCATGGCACTTTCTGCCCTGCAGATCAGAGTTCAGTGTAATTGCTGTCAGGTAGCTCTGCTTTGCTGTGCTGGTGCCGTCCCCAGCATCTTGGAACCAGGATTAAAACTCAAATCATTATGTCTCAGGCAAGATTTAGAGTTTGCTTCATTGTGGGCTCATCTTCTATGCCTCTGTGTCTGGTTTATGGTTATGTGGCTCTGGGTGCTTTAAAGACTCAACAGCAAGCCAGGGGCTACATAGATGCCTCGGAAAGGATTTCTGTGATCAATGTGATGAGACAACAGGAAGATGCTATTTCCAGCCCTACCAAAGAGTGTGCCTTGCAGAGCCTGTGGCTGGTTGACCTCCAGAGAGCACTGGGAATGCTGTGCTTCATTAAGCTGGAGAAAAGTCTCATAAACATCTTCTTTGCTCACCAAAGAAGAGAAAATCTGAAACCTTGTGCTGGTACAAAATAAGAGAGAAATCAAAATAAAAATACTCAGTTTCTAGAGCTTTAAATAGAGAAAAGTGAAATGTGAAAGAATTGCATGCACGCTTTTTCCCTTAGTCATTCAGTGGAAGGTGGAGTAGTTAAGTCTGTGGCGCCTTTAAAATGATTCATTATTTCCATAGAAGCCAATTGATGTTTATCCTTCAAATTGCTGTGTGGACATTAAAATAATGGAGAATTATATTTGCTTTTAATTTTGTTTCCAGACAGCTTGGCCTGAACATTTATGATGTGACTTGGAAACCATATCAAATAGTGATTTATAGCTGCTGGTAATTGTGTGAAGATTGAAGATAGGCTGGATGCTGCTTTCCTTTGCTTTTTTTTTCCTCTTTGCCTCCCCCATTCTTTTGCTTACAGAGTGCTCTTGAGTGCAGCGTGGTGAAAGGCCAACATCTCTGCCTTCATTGCTTTTCCTTGTACAAGCCACAGCAAATGAAGATTTTATTTCTCCCTAACACAAGGCTGTGTGAAATGAATTGTGGTTTGTGCTTGATAATTAGTTTTTTGGTTTTTTTTCCCTTTGCATAAGTTTCAACTGGTTTTGTGTTGTCATGATAATCACCCCCTTTGTAGGATGGAGAGAGTGGTGGTTTTTAGTCAAGCTGGATGAGAATCATATGCAAAACATGAATGGGGAGGGGGAAGACTTTTCTTTGTGGTAAGGCATCTGTTGAATGTATGGATGTCAAATCTGCTCCCCAGGTGAGCCAACGCAAGTAATTCATACCTAAATTTATCTATCTGGTCTTATGGCTCAAGGAACTTGTTATTCCTATTTTCCAAAATTCATTTTTCCTGCACAGTTTTGTCTGCTTTTTCCTCTTACTGAGTAAAAAGCTATTAGAGTTTTGTGCATAATATAATTTAACAGAAGAAAACAAAGGGGATTTTGTGAACTATAATAGAAAAGCCTGGTGAAGGTTATGCAAATTTTGAGAACATTTCTAGTCATGTTGCAAATTCCAAAACAAATAATTTAAAACTAAAAATTATAAGTTATTAAAATTTTCAGGATACTGTTTTCATATTGAAAATAAGTTCCTTAGAGTTGTTTCCTGCCCTGACAAAAATAATCTGTGTGATACTGGGACGTGCTACTTTTGTGGTTTGGTCCTGCACATGCAGCAGTGTGTTTTAGGTTTGTTTGGTTTTTTAATTTCTGTACATAAAAGGAAGCCTCAAAACATGCAGCAAGTGCATTTGGGCACACTTAGGAATTCCAGATGGCAATGTGGCCTAAACCAGCTGTTTTTCAGCATTGTAAGGAATTATTTTTTCTTCTTATCTTAGTTAAAATGAGCCTGTTTAGTTTTGCTTGTGTTCCCAGCCTGTTTGCTTTCTCATTCTCATGCCCCAGAGCATTTCAGTTTTAGTCACTGCATGACATTTCTGAAATCAGGGCTGGAATGAAGTCACCAAATGAACAGCAAGCCAGTCTTATCCAAAAGTCATGGGAGGGAGCTGCATTCACAATTATTGGCATAGATGAGCAAATGAACACTGACCATTGTGAGATTAAGTCCACCTTATCTTAGCTCCTCGTTGTTTTGTTTTGTTTTATCAAATTAGTTGCTTGTTATTGTTTGCAAATGTTGTTCATGTCACAATTCCCGAGTATCCGGCCTTGGAGCTTCAATGAGTAAAGTGCTTTGGAAAGAATCCAAATCCAAAGAATCCAAATCAGTTCATGCAGAGGCTATGCACTTAAAAAAAAACAACTTAAAAAGACTAAAGACTGAGCAAGGATTTTGTCTGCACTTTTACCCTAAAAGAAGACTCCCTGCATATCTATCTGTGTGCATGTGCATATATACAATACATATGCATGTATGTGATTACATTAATCTCAAACTTTCAGCAGTTTCCTCTCTTGCTTTCACATCACCACAGTGATTTACACTAAATTCCAGGTTTCCTTGCCCTTTAGGGAAACACATTGTTATCTATTTTCTGAGTAATGGTCTGCAAAGCATACGCAGCTCCTCAGTGTTTTTAGTAGAGAGTCTGAAAAGTAAAATATTTTTAAATGTTCCCATGCATTCAGTTTGTAATAATTTTTAGAAAACAGTATTTTAAATAGCTGTAACTTTACCTAGTCAGACTAGTCTGATCGTGCTGTAAATTGACCCTGAGATAGATGAACAATTCCTACTTTTTGACTCACAAAACTCATCACAGCTTGGTGTTTGACTGGGACAAATCTGCTGGATCTCAGAGTTAAGGCAGGGGTCACCAACACACATGGCAGCACAGGGAGCTGGAGGCCCTGTGGCAGAAATCCACCATGGAGAAGGTGGATACCTCTCCCTACTTGGTACTAATCATGGAGAACAATGCTGGCTGCTTTGCAAAATATCAGTGCTGCTGCACAGAACCTCTGCTCAGAGCCCACTGAGTCAGACTTGTTTACTTCATGGAAGTATTAATCTCTGCCTCTGATTGTCAACTACTCCAGACTTAATAGCATTTCAAGCAGGAGATGACACAGTTTTGCTGGAAATATGAGGCTTCTATCACATTTTGAGTGATGTATTCTGCCTCACTCCCCTTTGGGCTGTTTGCCGTGGCTGAGGTTAAGATAGACAATTAATTACTCCCATCCCAAGCCTTGTTCTTTAATTTAAGGATTTTCTTTAGCATCTGCCAGAATCTTCTGCATGCACTCCTGAGATGTTAAGCAATGAAGAAGCCATTAAGTTAAATTCAAGCATTATTTTTTTTTTCAGTAGGATGAAATAGCACTCCAGTAGATTAAGCAGTTTCTGGTTTATGTTATTTCATAGCATGGCAAAGAAATGTGGGAAGAGGCTGGTTGGTTTTCTGGCTGCAGGAGAGGAGGATGAGTGAGGAAGCCCATCTTGTGGCCCTGCAGATTTTTTGGGCAAGTCTTTGCAAGAAGCAGGACATGAGGAGGGATCCATGGAGTGAAACATCTGTTTGCCAAGGGCCTGATGTCCACGTTATGCAACTGGGAAGACAGAGGGAAGGGGTTTAGCTTTACTTAACTAATGCATCATTTTCCTCAGAAATGCTTTTTTATTGCCTGTAAAGGCTTTTCTGAGAACGAAGCAGTGTCAAGTTGTGTTCCTCTGTTCTTTGTGTTTTGAGGTCCATGAATGCTGTCATGAGTCATTCCTGGCTGGGGCTTTAATCACTCAGCATTATTTTTTGACCAATTCTCCACGCTCTTTGCTTGCCACTCCAAGCAACTTGCACATTCTTTTCACAGACATAACTTCCCCATTAAACAAACTATGTATTTTAGCTTTTTCTAAGAAATACATGAAAGCAAATTAGCACAAATTCTGCTGCAATGGTCTCTCTGGGAAACTGCACGTACACCTGCTAAGCCCCAAACACGAGCAGCAGGACTGAGCTTGTGTGTCAGAGACACAACAAAGGGAAAATGGTCACTCTTGGAGTGCCTTGAAACAGCAACTCCATGCAGAATTTATGGAGGGTTTTAGTGCACCAGCTAGTAGGGCTGAAATGTCACTTCTGCATTGAAATTCCATATGCCTTCTGCATTTTTAGGTGTTTTAATTCTCCGTGCCTCCAAGTCTCACTGTTGTTTATTAGAAATCCTCAGACCTTTGCAATTGTACTCTATAGCTGTCAATTCACAGACTTGACAACTTTAAGGTTTAAACAAATCCACTTTTTTACTCCATTTCAGTTTTGGTATAGCTGCCCAATATGCAATTGCTTGGAGAAGAATGTTGTTGCTACCATACCAGAATACTATAATTTAGTTGCATGGAGATATTTTACAAATCCCAGTATATACTTGTGATTAATTTCATTTATCTGGGCCTAAGCACTGAACATTAGTTTTTCTAGATTAGTTGTTCTGTAGTTAGTACTCAGGCATCCCTCAGGAGAGTCTCCTCCCATCCCAAGCCATTTCTCCAAAACTGTTTGTGCAAATAGGCACTGGCTATTGACCACGTCTCTACAAGGAGCCTGAACAAGTTATTCAGATGGGCTGAGTCAGCTGCAGATGGTGGAAGCTGTGAAATCAGATATGATGGAATTCCAAAGTCTTTGCAGACCAATGATCGATCTATTCAGCATTGTTCTTTATATTTAAAGAATTATTTCATGTTATTATTTTTCCACCTTCAGATGCTTTAGCAGAAGCTGTGAAGAGTTCACCACAGCTTGAGGCAGTGCCCAGCAGGTTGTTCACTGCTGTTTTCTCACCTGTATTATTTTTCTCATCTTTAGTCTTCTGGCACCAGCATCACGGTGGACATCGCTGTCATGGGAGAGGCCCACGGGCTCATCACAGACCTTCTGGCTGATCCTTCACTGCCCCCCAACGTCTGCACGTCCCTGAGGACAGTGAGCAACCTGCTCAACACACAGCTGACCTTCCAGGCCATCCACAAGCCCAGGGTGAATCCCTTGGTGTCCTTCAGCGAGAACTACACCTGCTCCGACTCGGAGGAATGTCCGGAGAAGGGAGAGAAACTGGCAATTCCCAAGGTCAGTGCTGGAGCCTGCCCCCCCTAAAGGGATGTCATTGGGCTGTCAGATGTCACTGGGATTTTTGTGTGAACTGCCATCTCTTCTTCCTTCCCTTGATTAGAAAGGTGAAACCTACAGAATCACAGAATGATGAGGTTGGAGGAGACCTCTAAGATCATCGAGTCCAACCTGTGCCCTAACACCTCAGCTAGACTGTAGCACCAGGTGCCATGTCCAGTCCTTTTTTTAAACCCATCCAGAGATTCTACACCTCCCTGGGAAAAGCATTCCAGTACTTTATTATTCTTTTGGTGAAAAATTTCTTCCTAATATCCAACCTATACCTTCCCTGATGTATCTGGAAACTGTGTCCTCTACAGAAGTCAATTAAAAAGTTTCTATTGATGACCTTCAGGTGTTTGGATCAAGTCTAAACTGTTGTGTACCCCCACAAACTAGCAAAAATATCACAATCATTAGTATGACAAATGCTGTGAGCTCATGGAAGTTGTCTTGAGAAGAAAAAGATGACAACCATAAATATAAATGTAATACTGCCTTGAAAAATGGCTTTATGAATGCTCAGGGATCAGGTAGGAAATAACCAGTGTTAACCACCCACACTTAGCAAGTGAACAGCTAGAAAGAGCACATCAGATTTGAAGTAGTGTGAATTGTAGGTTTGTTGCTAATTAGCTGTCCTGCAAGGCTTACATTTCATTTCTGAAACTAAACCAAAATGCTTTTGTACTGCAGCCTCCCTTGTAAAATTAAATATAGGCAGAGTACATTGCACAGTCAAATGCTTTTATGTTTTTACAGTTTAAATGGCACAGCCAGTCATTCATTCCAGCATTTCCAGGCATCTGAATTGCAACGCTCGTGATTCTTTTATTACAGCTTAGTGTGATGATAATTGCCACCCTATTTGCCTGTTTAGCAGCTGTATGTACAAAATGGATGTTCACAGGTTTTTAAGCACATTTCCCAGTTTATTTTAGTGACCATATCTATAATGGCTGTAGCCCAGGCTCTGAGGGGAAGAGTTAAGTGGAAGAGCACTGCCATCACATGAGCACACACAGGGAACAGATACAAGTTTGCTGTTGCATAATACCCTATGAGGAGGAGAGAAATGAAGGATGAAGAAATGAGTTAATGCTACAGAGAACTAAATTGATTGAAGAATTCACTGACCTAAATGTATTATGGTTCATAAAATAAATAGTTTGCATGTCTTTATTTAAAGTGTCTAAAAGCAGATATAGGACCTTCACCTTAACCATCTGACACTGAGCATTTTGTATAAGGAGATAATGTGTTAACATATTTATCTGCAACTTTGAGCTTCAGAACCACAGATGTCTTCCATCTCATATTTCTTAACCCTCTGGCAAAGTCCAAGCTCTCCATTGCAGATATATTTATTTTAGTTCTTAGCTATAAACACTTCATGAGAACTTCACAAGAGAAACAGCTTACAAAATTATAGGATCTGCAACAGCAAATCTGGCTCCAGAAAAGATCCTTTATTATCTTTGCCTTCAAAAATTTGAAAAAAAAAGGTGAATCCTGTTATTTGGAGAAATGGAGGAGACAGGTGAAAGAAAAACGCAAGGGTGGTCAAGAAAAATCTGCTGTAAACAGTGATACTTCCTCTAAGCTTTTTGAGACATCATATCCCAGAGCATGAAAGTTTTATTTCAGTGGATTGAGTAGGTATGGCAGGGAAAAAAGTTGGAGCTCCCCTGCCTTATTTTTCTTACAGACTTTCTTGGCTTGAATCTCTGATTCTGAGGATCCATGACAGTTTAAATCAGAGTAGTTGAGGTTGAAAGTGCATCTGGAGATTGTCTAGTCCAGTCCTATCCCTCATCTCAGTGAGGAGAAAGTTTCTCTAGGCTCAGCCTAGATCAGGTTGCTCAGGAGGATGTCCAGTTGGGTTTTGAGTATCTCCATTAATGTAGATTTCACAGCTTCTTTAGGCAACTTCTCTGTGTTCAGTCCTCCTCACAGTAAAAAAAAATATTTTTCTAAATTTTAATTAAATTCTTTGTACTTCAGTTCTTGCTCCACTGCCTCTTGTCCTGTCACTGGGCATCCCTGCAAAGACCCTTCTCCTTTACACCCTCCCTTTAGGTATTTATGTACACTGGTAAGATCTACCCTGAGACTTTTCTTTGGACTGAGCAATTCCAGCTCCTTCAGCCTTTCCTTTCATGACAGATGCTTCAGTCACTTTTATGGCCTTGCTAACTTGTTTAAGTACCTTTGGCCACATCAGGTGTTGAACATGTGTGGCTTTGGGGCTGTGCATATATATATATAGATATAGATATATATATATACCTGTTTTTAAACTTGAGATAGGGAGGATGGTCCAGACTGTCCAAGCATTTAGAGCATTGGCTGTGTTTGAAATGAATAATCCCTGGGAGGAGGCAGATTTAAAGGTGTTGTCAGGCAGAATGAAGCCAGTGGAAGTGGTTTATTTGTGCACGTGCGGAGGTTTTGCAGCTGTACCAACTGAAGGGCCCTGGTTTCCCCACAGCGCTTACGGAGGAGTTTGCCTCCAGGACTGCTGAGACGAGTGTCCTCCACCTGGACCACCACCACATCAGCCACAGGACTGCCCACCCTGGAGCCAGCTCCAGTCAGGAGGGACCGCAGTGCCAGCATCAAACCGCACGAATCTTCCTCATCCAGGTTACACACGGCCTCCTCTCTCTTTTATTTTCTCTTCGGGCAGATTTCTTTGGTTCTGTGTGCAAAATGCATTCAAAAATGCTGGCTGTGAACTGTGTTAGAGTTACTTCTTCATGTTTCTCTAAATGGATTTGACAAAGAAACAGCATTCCCATTTTTTGTCAGGTTATGCCAAAATTATTCATATTATTGGGTAGAAAAATAAATAAAAAAGAAACTATGTTAATGGAGTGCAGAACTGCCCAATAAAATTGGAAGAAAGGCAAGATATCTGGTTAAAATTTTCTTGATATGTAGGGATTGCTTAGGTGGTTATTGCCCAGCCAAGTAAAGCTGCAGCAATTACATCAACAATTTCTAAGAACACACCTACTGATGTGGTCCTGTCATTAAACCAGTTCCTAAAGCACTTCTCCATCTCCCATTCTTCTCAGGGTCTGATCCCTGATCTGGAATCCTGAAGCACACGATTCCAGCTCAGGAATACTATGGATTTCTCCTATGAAATGGAGAGAGATTTATGTCTGCTCAGCTGCTTTATAGCCAGCAGCCAGCTTGTTTGGGGAATGCGCAGAGGTTTTATTAAAAGTTGTACTAGCTCCACACCATGTCATTACAACAGGATTTGCTCCTTTCTGGCTCCGTGAATACTTTTCCGTTCCAGTCAGAGAGGAGCAGAGCCTTCAAAGGAAGGTGGAGAGCAGCCAGTTGTGGTACCACCCTGTGAGAACAAAGTTCAGGTCCCTCCCTACCTCAGCAAGGGCCATCACCTTGGAGCTGGTGGGTGAATAAAGTGTGGAGACACTGGGGACAGGAAGATCAGAATGAAAGCCCTCTGTTCAAGAAGAGAATTCAGAGCTGGGACATCAGAAGACTCAGATGCTTTTCTGAAATTCCAGATTTAGTGGTGGTAGTGGGGAAGAAGATAGGACCTTAGAAGGCCCAACATGACCAGTGCTGGCTGTTGTATAGATTGGGGGAATGCAGCCCCAGAGAGCAGCTTCCTTCCAAGGCTGGCCTTTCTTTGGATACCTGAATGTGTCCCGTGGATGAGGCTGTCTTACAGGGTGTGGAGGTGCTCAAGGCAGCCTGCAGAGTACCCTGAAAGCCTCATGCAAGAAAAACACGTGGTTTGCCAAAGTTCCCTTTGTGAGAAGTCCCATCTGCCTCAGTAAAAGTAAATATAAGGAAGCTGTAACCAAATGCAAACGTTCTTCACTCCCAGACCTGTGGTTCCTGGGGTGCGTTTGATTTATGCTGTTGATCCCACTCTCACGTAGTGTGTAAGTGTCCCAAGATGGGAATCAGAAGGAGAGGGAGAGCAATTAAATATTATTGTTGGTCCTTCCGTGTGGTTGTTATATAACTCTGCATGAGGAGCCAGCTAAGCAGGCTATCAATTCTTCCTATGTTTAATGTCATAGCCAGTGGTGTAATTATAGCTCTGTCAAGGCTCCCAGCCTACTGTTTGCACTGCTTCTTTCACAGTAGGAGAAACAATGTGTATTCCAGAAAGGGGGAAAACGAATCCTATAAGTCTAGCTTTAAAAATTTTGGCAGACCTAGAGAGATCTGCTTTCAAGGAGAAGAACTTTGAGCTGAAGAGAAAAAATATATCTTGGTTATCTGCCACTTCCCCTGTACCAAATTCAAGCACTCCACTGGTCACAGAGAAAGAAACATTTCATAAGTTGAACAGTAGGAGAGAGACTGACTGGAATTTCCCTGTGGCAGATTCTCTAGTTACAAAACATGCAGCTTGTTCCTCACAATGTGGGACATGACTTCTGCATTTCTGAAGTCACATATTTGCAAAAATCCCTCATAATTGTCAGTTTGAGATTAGTAATTCTGTATTCTTCCAACCCCATGTCATTGAATCTGGGTAGACATTATACTGGAAGAATAATACAGCTCCCACATTCTTTCCCTCACCCACTTTTATATCAAGTGATTCTCCTGTAGGAACTCAAAGAATGTGGGTCAGAGATTTTTGGTTTGGTTCATTTGGGTTATTTTACTGTACAATGGGCCAGCGTGTTATATTCTTCATGACAATGAAAAATCAAAGCAAAACCTTTTTTTTTTTATTTCATTTTTTTAAACATCTGTATTCTTTCTTTGCCTCACTTCATCACAGATTTTAAGAATTTGGGCCCATAAAGACAGCCAGCAATGTTTTTGTATGTAGTATTTACTATTCCAAAACAAGATGTTTGCAAAGGTAACACAGCACCACATGCTTTTTTCTTTCAGAATGATTTTTTTCCTTCAAGTTTGTTTTTTTCAAGCTCAGCTGGAGCTGTGCTACTTTAAAAGTCTGTCTTCAGCATTGAGTGTCAGCTCATCCCTTGGATGAGAGGCTGTGAGGAGAAATGTGGAGCCTGGCAGACCTGTCCAGAGAGCTCACAGCTTGATAAGGGCCAGTGCTGCATTCCTGCAAGAAGCTGACATTTGATGGGTGTCATTCAGGAAAGTCATTATAAACACAGTTTTCTTGCTGTGCAGAAGATTTTGGCCTCTTCTGGCATACAGTTACCACCCAAAGGCTAAAATCATAACCCATGCTGTTATGATTTTATTTATATATAATTGTGNCTGCTGCAGGGGACTGTCACTGCTCCCCGCACACAAGGACATGTGCACCTGGGTTCCTTCAGCACAATTCCCTTGCACTGGTGTCTCCAGGGTCTGAGAGGGGCATTTCTGGGGAGTTCAGCAGGTATTTCACCTGGCTGGGACATGAAGGGACACACCACTAAGCACAGCCATGCAGGATGCTTCCAGTCCTCCCCAGGCTCCTGAGGTTGTTGTGTGCCTGCTGTGGCCCCAGCAGCTGGGGACACTGGGTTTGCAGTCTGCTGAGAATTTGTGTCACTTCTGGCTCTTTTAATGAGGTGTTAAAAGAGAACGTAAATTTAACTTATATTTCAAGCCAACTTTTGAGCCTCTTTGTGCTGTCAGAACAATATAATGAAGGCATCTTTGTATAAGTAAGGCAAATAGGTCTCAGCACTGAGGGAAGTCCAGCTTTAGACTGGCTGCATTGTAAATATTTTTGCTGAAGGTGGTACTGAGTGCCTCACAAACCCCACCTCAGCCAACCCATGGGTGTCATTTCCCTCACCAGATTTTGAGCTATCTCAGTATCACCTACTCCTTGTTGCAGCTCCTCACTTGATAAGATCTGTATTAAAGAGGCTTTTTCCCGTGTTGAACGTGGCTTGTTTGTGCTCTGGTTTGGCAGCTCTGACTCGTGGAACAGCTCCATTCTGATGACAATCACCAAGAGCAGGTCCTTCTCCACCTCCTACGCCGTGTCCTCCGCCAACCACCTGAATGCCAAAAGGCAGAGCCGCCAAGGTGAGTGGCACCCCCAGCTCTGCCAGCCTGGCCTGGCCGTGCCAGCAAATCACATGCACTCTGCTTTCTTCATGGTGGAAAAAGCCCAGTCTTTATTCACTTCTTTGTTCAGTTTTTCAGACCTCGTGTGTGACTCCGATTGGTCAAAAGCTTTCGTGCCAATCACTTTGTTGGTTATTAACAAGTTGTTAATAACCATAAAGTTAATAACGATAACCATATTGTTAATAACAATAACAATAACAAGTTGTTAATAACAATAACAATAACCGATAACACTTATTGGTTATTAACAAGTTGTTATTCTGTATTGATTGGTCATCAAACCCCTGATGTGTACATGCAGGGAAAGTTGTTTGCGAGAGATAGTTCNGATGCTTCCAGTCCTCCCCAGGCTCCTGAGGTTGTTGTGTGCCTGCTGTGGCCCCAGCAGCTGGGGACACTGGGTTTGCAGTCTGCTGAGAATTTGTGTCACTTCTGGCTCTTTTAATGAGGTGTTAAAAGAGAACGTAAATTTAACTTATATTTCAAGCCAACTTTTGAGCCTCTTTGTGCTGTCAGAACAATATAATGAAGGCATCTTTGTATAAGTAAGGCAAATAGGTCTCAGCACTGAGGGAAGTCCAGCTTTAGACTGGCTGCATTGTAAATATTTTTGCTGAAGGTGGTACTGAGTGCCTCACAAACCCCACCTCAGCCAACCCATGGGTGTCATTTCCCTCACCAGATTTTGAGCTATCTCAGTATCACCTACTCCTTGTTGCAGCTCCTCACTTGATAAGATCTGTATTAAAGAGGCTTTTTCCCGTGTTGAACGTGGCTTGTTTGTGCTCTGGTTTGGCAGCTCTGACTCGTGGAACAGCTCCATTCTGATGACAATCACCAAGAGCAGATCCTTCTCCACCTCCTACGCCGTGTCCTCCGCCAACCACCTGAATGCCAAGAGGCAGAGCCGCCAAGGTGAGAGGCACCCCCAGCTCTGCCAGCCTGGCCTGGCCGTGCCAGCAAATCACATGCACTCTGCTTTCTTCATGGTGGAAAAAGCCCAGTCTTTATTCACTTCTTTGTTCAGTTTTTCAGACCTCGTGTGTGACTCCAATTGGTCAAAAGCTTTCTTGCCAATCACTTTTTGGTTATTAACAAGTTGTTAATAACCATAAAGTTAATAACAATAACCATATTGTTAATAACAATAACAATAACAAGTTGTTAATAACAATAACAATAACCGATAACACTTATTGGTTATTAACAAGTTGTTATTCTGTATTGATTGGTCATCAAACCCCTGATGTGTACATGCAGGGAAAGTTGTTTGCGAGAGAGTTTTCATCTCATCATCACATTTTAAAATACTGCCAGGTCTTCCTATTTTGGAAAAAACTCAAGTGTTTTAATATGTAGTTTTGCATCACATTGAAGTCATTGGTTTGTATCTGTTCATATCTTCAACACTGCACATTTGAAGTAGTTCTGAAGGACCTAAGTGCATGGATGTATTTAAATAACTCTCTTTGTGTTTTTATACTTCTCTTATCTTGATTGTGAAAAAATCCTTGCTCTAGTAAGACATGTTTTCTCTCACTTTTGCCAGTAAATGGCTGAATGTTGGATTATTGAAAAAAAGTTTTGCTTTTTTTCTGGTAATTTTATTCATGTTTACTTCCTTGGTAAATTACTTTCTTAAAAAAAACCCAAAAGTACACACAACAAAAAATATTTTAAGAGACTGGATCTCTGCCAGCAGGAGAAAGCTTGCTGTGATTAGAGACATTATTGTGAGAAGTCTGTTTAAATTCTCAGGACTTGGTTCAAATTGTTGAAAGACCATGTGTATTGCATCCTGTATGAGTTATGAATATTCCTTGGTAACCTATATCTCAAAGATGGACAGAAATCCAACTCAATCCCCTGTGCAACTAACAGACTGTGAAATGTTTTTAAAGACACATTTTCAGTGGGTGGAAAGCTGATATCTCAAAGAATTCATAAATGTGAAACAGAGGTTTCCTGTATTTTAAAGCCATTTCCCTATGTCATGGCCATCTGATAACACTTTAATTGCTCTGAAGGCTGTAGTGTTCTGATCTCAAGACTGGCATTAGATCCTACTTGCAATCATTGAATTAAGACACTAAATAGATACCACATTTGCTGAAGAAATACCCTTAATCAAAACAGAGATGCTGGATATATCCAAATTACAGCACAGTAACTATCAGATTTTTTTCTTTTGTTTAAACTCTTGGACTGTCAATAGCAAATCATATTTTAGCCTCCTATCACAGTAAGTTTCTATCAGGGAAAAAACACTGGAACTGTACATGTATATCTTGCAAGGTTAATATTTCATAAACTTAGATCAACATATTGCCTTGTTTTAAGATAATTTTTGTGTCTGGAATGCATTTAGATGGGGGCAAAATTCAAACATAAAACCCCTTCAAGCTCCTAAGGCCTTGCTATCCTTTGGTTTTGAATATGAATGTAGTAAATTAACTGGGGCTGAGTTCCTGCAGACTTCAGAACAGGAGCTAACTCAATTTCCATGCCTTTCCTTTCAAGATAGATGAAGTTTGCTCTTCTGCACTTTGAGTCTTGTTTTGTCTGAGACTAGGAATTGTAAAGTGGATTCCAAGAGAAGGCAGCACTTAGATTAAACACTGGATTCATTTCACCTTGGCAGTGGTGCTCAGGTGGAGTAAGGGACTGAGAGAACCACACCTTGCTGGTGTTGCACATGTGGATATTGGCAGTTTCTGTACTCTAGTCTGGTGTACAGTACCATGTACTGCAGAAATGGTTGCAGTTCTCCCTTAGTGAGCAACAGAAATAGAAAAATAAACTCAAGCTGAAGATCAAGGCCAAAATCTTTAAGAAATGGCCCCGGAAGTTCAGTATTTTGTATAATGTATGACTACTAAAAATTGCTCTTTTTTGGTTTATTTCTAGTCTTCAAACCTGTAGCAATCCAAACTTTCTAGGAATGTGTGTGAGCCTTCCTTGACCCTGCTTTAGAGATGGTGAGAGAGAAGCTGCAGATGGCTCTGGGAGCTGCCTGTTTGGGCTGTGTCTCTGTCACTAGCACGTGTTGATACCAACAGTGGTGCCACAAACTCCTCTTTCATTTCATGCCTGTGCACTCAGTGCATCCTGCTCACCAGGGAAAATATGCTTTGTATTTTGAGCCAGATCTTCAGCAGGTAAAAGTGACTGATAGCAGTGGAAGTTCCTCGCTCTGTGACAGCCCTGGGCTTGGCTCAGGGTGGAGAAGGGAATTCTGTTATCTATTTTGGTTTTGCAGACTATGCTGGTGCATCTCAAGAAAAGTATTTCTGCACAGTGAACTAATACAAGCATCTGCCACTTCTGATAATTGATAAGACTCCTCTTGTCCTTGGCCAGGTATCCCACCAAATATTTCACCTCTCACCTCCCCGTGCCATTCGCCGATTCAGGGGACGCCTGCCACGAGTCCTACTGGGAAAACATCCTCTGTGTCATTTCCAGAGCCCACAGACACTGACACCAAGCAGGGCCTAAAGCCACACAAGGTCTTAACTTCTACTCAGAGTGCACCTCCCCTGTCAGACCCTGTTATCAGCCCCTCCATCATCTGCAGCAGGTAAGATGATCGTTTGACATGCCTTGCAATCATTTCGCGCTGTTCTCATGAACATGTTCTGTTGGCCCACATACAAGTTTTTTGTGATTTACTGCAGTGTTTATATTGATTTTTCAGGTTTATAGTACTTCAGTAAATGTGTACATCAATGCTACAAAATACTTTTAAAGTGGGAGACTGTTGGCTATGTTTATTGCTCCTGTCATGTGGACAGCCTGATTCCTAAATAAATTCTTTGTCAGTGACCTGCAGATCCCAAAGTTGGATTCCATGTTTACAACTTGTGTTTCTGGAGCCATGCCCTTGACATGAGCAGTCCCCTTTAGGTCACAGGCCAAGGCTTGCACAGCAGGCACCTGATGTGCATAGAAAAATCTGACTGCTAGGGCCAGAAGTGCCTGAAGACTCTTGATTTTGAGCCTTGTCAAAATCACTCAGGAGCCCATTCTCTCTGGAGGAGTGGGTCCTGTCTTTCCTAGGCAGAGTCAGATTAGGTACTGGGTGGATTTTTTTTTTTCCCCAGAAATCCACTGCAGATGAGTTCCTTCTACTGCTAAGAGCTCCAGTAACACAGTTTAATTTCTTAAAGTACCCCTTTTTTAGGGAACACAAATGAGACTTGCTTTGTAAAATTATAATTTTTGGAAACAAAGTTATTCTGCTTGTCTTCTCACAAAGGATTCAGTCACTAAATCAAATACTGGAGTTTGCAGTTTGTGTCCAGTTCAGAACAGTGGAAAACACTGGTACTCCCAAGCCTGTTCCAGTGCAGTTTCAAGGTTGCTTTACTCACCAGATGTTACTTTTGGCCATAGCAGGAGTGGCCAGCCAGCAGAGAGCACTATTAGGTTTGACTATCTTTGGAAATAGTTTTTAGTTTCTGCCTTCAGTCCCATGACTTTGGATGTGTCTCAGTGTGCTGTGTGCAAGGCTAGGAAGTGGCTTTGAGAAAGTCAAAACTGAGACTGCAACTTTGCTCAAGGGAGTCATCTTCACTGGCATTTGGGGTAGGATCCAAACAGGCTTTTGAGATGGATTTAGATGACTAAATAGAAACTTAAGCGCTTTTAAGAGTTTTCCAAAGGTATACCAAAATTGAGATTTGGAGAGGTTCATTTGAAATTAAAACTATATTACACAGCATAAAGGTGCTGCAGTCTTATTAAGCTGTGCCTTTATTACCACTTCAACAAAATACAGTTATTTCACAAGTGGCATTCATTTCTGGAAGCCTTCTATTAAAAGGAACTAAGAATTGCATTTAAAATGTCAGAAAAGAATCAATGTAAGGTTGTTGTAGATACTAATGAAATTAATACCTTTTTCATCTTGTTTATCAACCTGACTGATACAAGATTTATTTGCTTGTCTATGCACTACAAGTATCATTGAATACACATTAGCATTTTAATCTGGAAGTCTTTCAGGAACTCATGCTGTTTGCAGGGCATACCCAGCTCCAGGATATGTTTGGATGACCCAGCCAAAAGCTAGCTGATCCAGGATTTAAGCCATTTTTATATATTGAACTTAAAATGGTGCACAGGTTCTAGTAAAAAGTTGGACCAATCCAAATAATTCTGTAATAGTTGCTTTGTGAAGACTGTTATATATAAGATGTGCCACAAAATGCTGACTTAAATCAGAGAAAATTTCAGGTTGTAATTAGGGTTTAAAGGGAGCTATACACAAAGAATAAAGTTTTTTAATGGAAGGGAAGAGCCAGTTATTTGAAAAGGTCATAATACTGTGGTCTGTCCCAAAATGTGTTTCTGTTCTGGAAATGATGAAGCAAACTCTGCCCTCTTGGTTCTTGTGTACTTGGTATGCTGTCACTGAAGTAATGATAAAATATAATTTTCCTCCTTAAGAAGAGCATATTCAAATTTTAGGCAAGAAGAGTGCAGCCAGATCATGACTGTGTTCAAACTGAATTCTGCAAGATTGTGTGAGACTCTGGCACAGTTTCTTAATTTTAATAAATATTTCTAGGGCAGCTGTAGATATAGAACTAGGGGGTTTATTTTGTGCTGGTATACTTGTAGAATAATAAAAAA
>WBNQ01083930.1:0-18632 GCA_013401375.1 Spizella passerina | reverse complement strand
TTTTCTGTAAAGTTGTGGGCTTTGTGTTTAAGTCATAGATACCTTTGATGTGTTTAGGGTCTTACTGTCATACAGTATGAGTTTAAGAAAGAGTGGTTCCATTTCAGTGACAATGAAGTGAGTTCATACATGAAAGTAGTTGCTACTGTAGTTGTATTTTGACTGATACATTCTCTCAAATCACTTCCAGATACATGGATCTTTCTGAAGTTAAATAGCTTAGCATCTCATGGTCAGATTTGCTACACTTCACAGATTCTGTACTGGATCCTAAACCAGGATGACATTGGCTGGGTTCAGGCACTCAGAGGGACAAGCTTTCTTTTGTTTCATTTAGAAAATAGGCACAGTGGAAAAAGTGAAGAAAACTCGCCTGAGGGAAAATATAAGAACACTATGTCACAGAAATTGTATATGTGAACAAATTTATTGTTATAGATTCCTAAAAAGGTGATGCCAGGCATAGACATTAAAATAAGATTTAATGTAAATTTTTGCCCTTGGCTTCTGAGCTTTCTTTCATTTTATTATCAAACAGAATATCCTGCTGTATACTGTGAGCATGGAAAACACTTCAAATTTAAAGTAT
Source organism: Spizella passerina (assembly GCA_013401375.1). Classification (NCBI taxonomy): domain Eukaryota; kingdom Metazoa; phylum Chordata; class Aves; order Passeriformes; family Passerellidae; genus Spizella; species Spizella passerina. The sequence continues at coordinate 18,043 of WBNQ01083930.1, read as the reverse complement.
TGCAAGGACAACTTTTTTTGAGACTTGCATTCTCATGAAAACATCCCTATTTTATCCTGGCTTCATAAAAAAGAGAATTTTCTTCCAAAAATCTATATTTGGGTTTTGAATAAAAGCCATTACTCTCCATAGGGAACATTTTGTATGACATGGAATAAAAATTATCCAAATTTTGAATAAATGATAATGGTGATTTTGTGATTGCTGTGCATTGTCTGCTCTTGTCCATTTTGTTAACATTTCAAGTTGTCAATGGCAGAGAAAGAATTCAAATTCTTACCCAATGCAAGCTATGATTGCTCAGTCTGGGTGCTAATCGGTCAGTGTACAAAATTTTACTTTGACTGAAGATGGTTTGTTGTGACTCGAGGTCTATTATGCACCTGTTTGGATGTTGTGGATCTGCATATGCATACATGGACAGTGAAGGGAGGAGATAAATACTGGATACCTACTTGGAGGAAATTATGAACATTTTTTTTAAGGTTATGCTTAACCACTAAAAAAAGAAAAATAAAGATTTAACATTTCGCATATTACAGAATACCAGGAGAAGCTGATGTTAGGCCATTAGACACAGATTAATTTGAGCTGCTTGACTATAGTAGTGCATAAAAACTTCATGTCCTTCCTATCTTTATATGAAAAACTGGTTCAGGGTTACAATAAGAGTGAATGAACAATATAAGAAAAAGAGACACCTCTCTAAGCCCCATAAATTTTAATTCTTATTTGAAAATGAGGGGGTTTTTTTTGTAAAAGCTTAAAATTTTTAGCTACCAGAAGAATGACTGCTAAAATATTTCAATAAAGCTGATTTCAATGGCATTTCTTCATTTGTGGCAGAAAGCAATTATAAATTTGTAGCCTCAAAACAAAAAAACTTTGAATTAGTATTTTTATCATGTCTAACACCCAAAATAATTGTAACTTCATTCAGCATGATTTTGCTTAAGCATACTGATTAGTGATTATTTTTGATTTATCTCATGTCATAACAGTTTAATATTTCATCAAAGAGTAGATGTCTGATGATATGTTTAAGCCAGAGAGCTGAAGTGAACAGTGTCCCAGGTGTCTGACTACAGCTGAAGTTGATGGCTATTTCCATCTCAGAAACAATATTTCAGGGAGACCTTTAAATCTGCAGATTTCTGTGGTCTCAAAGTTTATGGAGTATTTTTCTATTCAATGAGAATGTAAATGAAGGGGGATAAGAGGGATTAAGGAAAATGGAACTCAAACATTGATGTGGCCGGGACAGATATTGCACTGAGATAAAAATGACCTTGGAGATGAATGAGATTATATGGAAATCATATGTGAAATTACAATGAGATTTTCCTGAAAAATAGCAGATGTTTTTTATTTTACTTTTTTTTTTTAAATCTCAAACCTAGTGAAGAAAAAGAATAATGGTGAAATAATTTGGTAAGCATTACCCAACAAAGATGTGGGTAAAACAAAACTTGAGAGAATTTATACTTGCAAAAGCATAGGTTTCTCAGCTCAAATAAAGTAAGTCAAAAGTGATGGTTCATAATGAAATTCTGCATTATGAACAGAATTCATACTGTTCTTCAGGAGTGCTGATTTTCTCTTTATTACCTTCAGTATGTTTATTCAAATAAAATCAATTTTACCTTCTGGGCTCTTGATTGGGGGATTTATCCAACTGCCATTATGCAAAACTCTAACTACTAATATTACTTGAACTCAGTAAAAGCTGTAAGAGTTAGACATGATCTGAATACATTCATTAAATCATGGTCTTTCAAAAATCTACATAGAAAAATATCCAATTCTAAATAGCTTTTATCAGGAGACTGGAGCAGTCATTTCAGAAAAGACCAGGATATTATGACATGTTATTAATATATCTCTATTAAACCTTTAACTACCTGAGGAATGTTTTGCCTGAAATGTTATACACATAATTTCAGGAATATAAACCTGTACTTTCCTATATTTTAGTTCCTAATTTTGGCTTGCATAATAATGATAATCTGGCTATCCAAATGGTTTCTTGGAAAGCCTGTTCACTCAGTCAGCATGAATACAATCTATTCACTGATTTTACATGGAATCGAGCATTTTTAGAGCACTATTTTCAATCACTTCTCTCAGGACAGAATGTTCTTGAATTCCCACTGGTGGATCTTGGGGAACTCTGGATCCATGGGCTGCAGCAGCTGCCCTTGGCTTGCTCATGCCTGCTGCTCTGGAAGGTAACGTGCTGGCCAGGGCATGATGGTGCTTGCAGTCCCAGGGCTTTCAACACAGCTCACTTTACTTTTGGTAGCACATTTTGGGGAATGGTTTTATTTCAGAATCTGTAATTTTAATTTTAAAAAAAAGTGAATGTATAAAGCAATTAAAGAAATTATACTTCTCTTGAATGTGAAAACCTTTCACTATTTTATCTCTTCAAATAATAGACTTTTTGATTTAATTCTTTTGATATTTATGAGAGATTGATGATGAATATACAAGAATGTAACTGTTAGGATTTTGTTACNCACGAAAAAAAGAAAAATAAAGATTTAACATTTCGCATATTACAGAATACCAGGAGAAGCTGATGTTAGGCCATTAGACACAGATTAATTTGAGCTGCATGACTATAGTAGTGCATAAAAACTTCATGTCCTTCCTATCTTTATATGAAAAACTGGTTCAGGGTTACAATAAGAGTGAATGAACAATATAAGAAAAAGAGACACCTCTCTAAGCCCCATAAATTTTAATTCTTATTTGAAAATGAGGGGGTTTTTTTTGTAAAAGCTTAAAATTTTTAGCTACCAGAAGAATGACTGCTAAAATATTTCAATAAAGCTGATTTCAATGGCATTTCTTCATTTGTGGCAGAAAGCAATTATAAATTTGTAGCCTCAAAACAAAAAAACTTTGAATTAGTATTTTTATCATGTCTAACACCCAAAATAATTGTAACTTCATTCAGCATGATTTTGCTTAAGCATACTGATTAGTGATTATTTTTGATTTATCTCATGTCATAACAGTTTAATATTTCATCAAAGAGTAGATGTCTGATGATATGTTTAAGCCAGAGAGCTGAAGTGAACAGTGTCCCAGGTGTCTGACTACAGCTGAAGTTGATGGCTATTTCCATCTCAGAAACAATATTTCAGGGAGACCTTTAAATCTGCAGATTTCTGTGGTCTCAAAGTTTATGGAGTATTTTTCTATTCAATGAGAATGTAAATGAAGGGGGATAAGAGGGATTAAGGAAAATGGAACTCAAACATTGATGTGGCCGGGACAGATATTGCACTGAGATAAAAATGACCTTGGAGATGAATGAGATTATATGGAAATCATATGTGAAATTACAATGAGATTTTCCTGAAAAATAGCAGATGTTTTTTATTTTACTTTTTTTTTTTAAATCTCAAACCTAGTGAAGAAAAAGAATAATGGTGAAATAATTTGGTAAGCATTACCCAACAAAGATGTGGGAAAAACAAAACTTGAGAGAATTTATACTTGCAAAAGCATAGGTTTCTCAGCTCAAATAAAGTAAGTCAAAAGTGATGGTTCATAATGAAATTCTGCAAAGAAAATACTTCTTCAGGAGCTGCTGATTTTCTCTTTATTACCTTCAGTATGTTTATTCAAATAAAATCAATTTTACCTTCTGGGCTCTTGATTGGGGGATTTATCCAACTGCCATTATGCAAAACTCTAACTACTAATATTACTTGAACTCAGTAAAAGCTGTAAGAGTTAGACATGATCTGAATACATTCATTAAATCATGGTCTTTCAAAAATTTACATAGAAAAATATCCAATTCTAAATAGCTTTTATCAGGAGACTGGAGCAGTCATTTCAGAAAAGACCAGGATATTATGACATGTTATTAATATATCTCTATTAAACCTTTAACTACCTGAGGAATGTTTTGCCTGAAATGTTATACACATAATTTCAGGAATATAAACCTGTACTTTCCTATATTTTAGTTCCTAATTTTGGCTTGCATAATAATGATAATCTGGCTATGCAAATGGTTTCTTGGAAAGCCTGTTCACTCAGTCAGCATGAATACAATCTATTCACTGATTTTACATGGAATCGAGCATTTTTAGAGCACTATTTTCAATCACTTCTCTCAGGACAGAATGTTCTTGAATTCCCACTGGTGGATCTTGGGGAACTCTGGATCCATGGGCTGCAGCAGCTGCCCTTGGCTTGCTCATGCCTGCTGCTCTGGAAGGTAACGTGCTGGCCAGGGCATGATGGTGCTTGCAGTCCCAGGGCTTTCAACACAGCTCACTTTACTTTTGGTAGCACATTTTGGGGAATGGTTTTATTTCAGAATCTGTAATTTTAATTTTAAAAAAAAGTGAATGTATAAAGCAATTAAAGAAATTATACTTCTCTTGAATGTGAAAACCTTTCACTATTTTATCTCTTCAAATAATAGACTTTTTGATTTAATTCTTTTGATATTTATGAGAGATTGATGATGAATATACAAGAATGTAACTGTTAGGATTTTGTTACTTTCTCTCTCCTTTTTTTCCTTTTTCTTTTTAAAAATAATTTTTGTGTCTCATTGTTCTAATGACAAGGTAATGGTGAGTTCTAGGTTTTTTATCTCAGAAGGGGGTTTGGTGATTCTTGTTTGATTTAATCTTTTTCTGAAATGGGAATAAAGATCAGGATTTTTTTATGCATAGAGGTTTATTGAAGTCTTTAGAAACAAAACTAGAAATTGAAGCATTCTCAGAACTCTTTCAAGTGCAGTCAGACATGCTGAAGGTAGCAAATGAAATACCTGATATCCATCCAAATATTTTTATTTACAGAAATTAACTAGAAGATAAAACCTGCTTATCCTAGGAGAGGTAATGTAGCAAAACATCAGGCCCATATAGACAGACTCAAATTGCATTTCTAAGTAAATCAAATTTTCTAGCTTTATAAACTGTTTGGATAAAATTNTAGCAGATGTTTTTTATTTTACTTTTTTTTTTTAAATCTCAAACCTAGTGAAGAAAAAGAATAATGGTGAAATAATTTGGTAAGCATTACCCAACAAAGATGTGGGTAAAACAAAACTTGAGAGAATTTATACTTGCAAAAGCATAGGTTTCTCAGCTCAAATAAAGTAAGTCAAAAGTGNTCCCAAATCCAATGCCCCCACAAAAACTAGCTTTTCTTGGCGAGAAGAACATGATTTTTTTCACACAATTTTTTTTGTGAGTGTGAATATGTTGCAATCTGTCCTGTCTTTTATACATATCCTAACAATTTTTTAATGTTCTAATGGTTACCAAAAGAAAATGCTTATTTTTAGAAAATGACATGGAGATCTGTAATTTAAAAAGTATCATTATGAAGAATGTGTGTGCTCTATACAGGCCTGGCAGATAAAGCATTGTTGAGAAGTCATCAGAATTCACTATTTAGATAGGTAGGGTGAGATTTTCTATGAAAAAGAAAGTGGAAAAAATGGAAAATGGAAAAAAGAAAAAAAGGAAAAAAATCCAAGAGTTTCAAATTGCAAATACTTACAAATATGAGCAAAACAATAATGTTTTTAACATACATACTACTGCCTGTATTGCTGCCAAAATAATTTGTAATTCTAATTAATTTCACATAACAAAGTTTCTAGTCTTCAATTGGAATTATACTGAGCTTTCCTTGGAGTGAGACAGATTTTAGCTGTGTTTCCATGTTGCTTATAGGAAGCTATCATGTTTATAATTATCAAGACTCATTAGTTAACTACACTTTCCCAAAACACAGTTTACTTACATCAACTAAAACAGAAGCTCTTACCAAAGTATAACACTCAAAAAAGTACATGAAAGCACATAGGATGTTGTGCAACTTTCAGAATTTTGGTTCCTACCCAAGAGAACTTTACAAGGACACACTTTGTGATTTTTTTTTGTCTCGTCCAAGAACTGAGTCCAGGAAGACTTTGAACTGACTGATGAAGTCTCCTGTAGTAAGGTCTGCACCAGATGCAGGGCAGCTGAAAGGGCCTTGAGAGACTGAGAATTTTGGAGAATAAGTAAGAACTTAGAGTTGAAATAATTTGGAAGGGAAAATGCTTTCGCAATGGATGAACTTCTGAAAAGCTCAAGTTGCAATTGTGTAAAAGTGTAAGATTTACATGCTTACTGTGTAGATCAGTAATCCATGCTGGCTGTCAAATGAATAGAGGAAGAAATAGGTATGCTGATTTTCAACGTAAGTGTCCCAAAAGGTGCTTTTAGAAGGGTGGGCACTCACAAAATGACCAGGATCATACAGACCCTTCCTTAACTTAGTCTTATCCCTTTATTTCCTTGTAAATCCAGTTTAAATAATTTCCTGTCATTCTGAATGAAATTATTTTCAAATACTGGTGCTCATGGATTCATTTGTGTGAGTTTCATTGCATTTTATATTTGTACCCATTTTATTTGCTTAAATCTAAATAGACTTGCTGCCCGATGAGTTACTTGCTGTAAATCCATTAATCCTTCCTGTAATTAATATAGTTTGCGGTTGTTTCACAGCCCTATGTGCTTTAAGCTGATTTTCCTCTTTCATCATATGTAATTCATTTTTTTACCCACAGGTAAGAGATAAGTAAGGTAATTCCATCAGTGACATCACCTAATTTGCTTACACATGGCTCTTTCTGTGTAATTTACATCATTTCAGCTCATTAATCCACATTTTTGGCATTTTTACCATATTTTTGTCTTATCTCAACTATACTCTAACATCCCTCTCAGCATCCCTCCAGAAACATCTCCTCCAGCCTGACATACAGGTCCATTTCTCCTTTGTCCTTCCCAGTTAATCTATGGCTGGAAATGTCCCTTTCCAGCTCACCCTCCTGCTGTTTCTCTTTCCTACTGCTCCAAGGGCAACTCTCTATAGTGATCTCCTAGGTAAATTGCATGTAGAATAATCTGCTTTTATTTGCAAGCAGTCTCCATTAATGTCTCCAGCAGTGCCCCTGGTTTGAGTGCAGAGAGGGTGGGAGCCTTCATTGAGCAGAGCAGGAGAGCTCCCAGCAAGTGTTCAGCAAGCAGGAGCCTCTTCCGAGGCTCAGACCTTGGAAGGACAAGGGTTCAAAAATAAATAACAATTGCTAAAAGGAGGCTAATGAGGGTTAGGTTGAAAACATGTAAAAAGTGTTCAGTGTTCAGTTGTTCTGCTTCTGTTTAGGCCTTCCCAAAGTTACCATCTCATTTCCAAAGTGCAGCTGAGTTCTGTCAGATAAATTTTTCAAGCCTCAAACCCCTATCCATCTGGCACTGGCCTCAAAATAAATCCTGAGTAAAATTATTAGCCAAGCTGGAAAGTTCCAGCCCAACCCTTCTCCTAGTTTTCTGTAGCCTGCAGGCTCTGAGGCATAGCCAAGATCTGGGTTTTCTTCCCTTTTGCACATGAAATAGATTAGTTCTTTTTACTAGATTTGATTGAAATATCTAATTACTGAATTAATATTAATTGAATATATGAAATAAAAAATGAATTTAAAAAAAAAGAAAAAAGAATGGGATGTGTGGATTTTTAAAAGTTTTGAGGAAAATGCTGGGGGTTTTTTTCCAACCTGGCTTGAAAACAAACCAATCCAACAACTAATTACAAAGTGCGAAGAATGGATTTTGCCTTCTCTCTTTGTTGACTTTTTCCTGCTTTGTCCTCACAACCCTTATTTGCTTGCACTAAAAAGGGAGTGGGTTATTCGAGCAGGTAGATTTTAAAAGTCCCATGAAGAGCCAAGATTTGGACCAAATGATCCTTTTGGGTCCCTTCCAGCCCAGCTTGTTCTGTAATTCTGTGACTCTTGCCTCTGGAGGATAAAAAAATTTTCTAATTGATAACCAGCACAGGCTGATGTAGGGCACATTAAATGATCCATACTGGAAATAGAGATATTTAGATTTTATTGAAGGTTTCTGGATGCTTGTAAACTTAGTACCATGAAAATCTGTATTTTTGCTCTGATTTTTGCGGTAGAGTCTAGTTCTCACAGTCATTCTTAGCAGCAATAGGAATAGCAAGGGTTTAATAATTTACTGCTGACATCCTTAAGCTGAAAATAAAGGGAAGCACTTCAATGTCTTCTTTCTGTATTCTTTGTAATTTCACACTCCTCATTCCTGTCTGAACTACTTTCACATCATCGGTGAAAAGGTTGTTTAGCCAGTATTACAATTAAATTACCAAAACAGGCAGTAAAAAGTTTCAGGTGACCTGGTAAATGACACAAGGTGCTAGACAGAGTTTTAGGTATTTGAACTAAAGCATTTTTCCTGAAGGAATTTGAATAATACCAAGGTTTGTCAGTAATGTACATAAAGCCTCATTTTAGCCTGAGAGACTGTCTCTGTTAAATAGTCATTTAATACCCTTTCAATCACAGTTCAGGATCACAAAGAAGTTGAAGTTATTACCAACTGGAAGGTGGTTATTGACTGCCCGTGGGTCAGATGTGTTGGTGGTCTTGTGTTCCTCACAGAGAAGAGTTCACATCACACACGTGTACTCTGGGTCACACACACACACAGCCCCTCTGCTGCCTCTGACTATCACAGCAGACACAAACAGCTTCTTCCTGATGACCTCACAGGAGAGAGAGGGATTGAGGTTTATCAGGGAGCTCTTGCAAGAAAACTGCAGCTCTGAAAATGAGAGTGTTTACAAGAGAAATATCTCTTCTGCAAAGGAAGGAAAGAGTATATTCTTTGTTCCTGTGTCAGCTGCCCTACTTGGTCCTTGCTAGCATTTCACTTGCACCCTGAAGAGCAGCTAATTGTTTATGAAATGGCCTTGTTATTCCTGCCCTAGTAACCTTGTCTGGAAGGCCACCACATGCCTTTATTATTCTCCAAAGGAAAATGTGCTTTCTGACATCTGTTCTGCATTTGTTTTCCTTTAATTTCCTCTAGTTTCCATCACCCCCTCCCCAGATTGCTCATCTGTGCTGCTCTGCACAAGGTGGCACAAGCTCTGCTACTCCTACAACCCTGCCTGTCCTCAGCTTAATCTTTCAATGGTTCTTCAGTCCTGCACAGTAGTCAGGCACAAAAGGACAGGGAAGGACACTGGGAAATTGCCTTCCCCCTAATCCCCCCGCTGAGACTTTACCTCCAGGCTTTTACATCAGGCTTTACAGCCCCTGAATTGTGTATTCCAGTTTAAGTTTGTAAGGGTTAATAATGAGAGTATTTTGAGGACAAAGGCTCCTTGTCTCCTAACTTACCCTGGGGATTTATTCTCCTCTTACACCTAGTGCCAGAGAGTGCAAAAGCCCTGGCAAACCACAGCCTCTTTCCATGTCACTTTTTCAGCCAGCAATAATGAGCATCTACAGCATCATTTACTGAGGTTCTAAAAGCCTAAAACGGTTTTGCAAGAAGTGTAAGTGACCCAAATGTCCTTCTCAGTAGACGAACCTAAATGTTGTCCATGACCTTTTCCAGCCTTTTCATGTTTCATCTAAGAAGCAATCTAAGAGAATGGCCTGGCTGTTCCCCAGGGAGGACTTGGGCATCTATGAAATGATATTTCTTCGGCAATACTGGTTAAGTGACTGACACCATTGCCTGCCCTCTCCCGGCAGTGTGAGCTCCAGCCCTGGCCATCCTCTGCCCTGAGATAGTGTTAGTGTTTGAATCTGATACCATATTCATATCATGAATCTGATTTTGGAGGGTTTTTTGGGACAGGAAGAAGAGGCAGGAGAAAGGTTTTACAAAAGGTCAGTGTCAATAAGTGGCGACACAAACTCCCATGCTGGCGTTTGGAAGAGCGTGGTAGGTAAATGGGAACACACAGCACAGCATGACAACAGCTTCTACCAGCACGAGCAAGACCTTCTAACACTACAGGCTTAATTCTGGGTTTATCTGGGCATAAAAGCAAAGGTAGAGATTTAAGATGAAAGGAAAAGTACCTTTATCTCTCAGTCTTGCTACAAGAGAGAAATAATGGTGGGTAAGAGAGGAGAGGAAGATTTATACACATTGTGTCTGTCTATTTCATGAGATTGCCCGCAGCCTCATGAATCCAGGTTATTGCCATGAGACTGTGGTCACACCTGCAGAATTCTTGACTCTAGCCTGTAAGTCTGCCTAACCTTCCAAACATGTCTTTAGGGTTCAGCCTACCCAAGGTCACTCAAGGGGCATGTCCATGAAACTGAGGGAAGGTGACCATTTCCCCTGCCTAACTCACACCTTGTCTGGTGATTGGAGCTGTTTTGGGCTCTTAAATTAGTCTGTCTGTGCCTCTATTCTCATAGGCTTTGGCAACAAATGTTTTAACAAAGACCATGTTCTCAAGAAGAGGGTAACCTTTCTTCTTTGACACAGTCAATGAGGTAGGTTAAAGTCAAGCAGTTTTATTTCAGAACATGTGCGTTCAAAATCTGCTTACCCTTAGGGAATAACACAGAATCTTCCAAATGGTTTCAGAATTGTTTCATAATCTTTTATTAATGAAAGAACTATACATCTGGCCTTTCAGGGGGATAGTTGTAAAAATGCTACTGCACTTTTGTGATGGTTTAAGCTGGTAGCTTGGTACAGTTGTATACAATGGCAATAATTTTTCTTTTCTTGTTTGTTTTGGCCGAGGTCTATTGCTGGTTTCTGTGGAACAGCTACAGGACCTGGCAATGCAGGGTCAATTGAGTCCCAAATTTATTAAATAATAAGATACAGCATGGATTGATTTTATGCTTTTTTATGGTGCTCTGTTGACAAATAAAGGGGGTGACATGGAGAAAAATATACCATTCCAGCTTTCCACACAGGTTCCTTACTGGCAGGATACACAAAGTTTCAAAGGAAAAGTTCTCTTCATACATCACAATTTTCTTCTGAGACAAATTCTGTATCTTCCTGAAATCCCCTCCAAGTCCTTTGGCTTTTTCTTGTTTTGCTTCATTTCATCTTCTGGGCACTTTGCTGCTGCATATCACATGCCCTCAATTATGTTTGTCAATGCTGAATTTTATTTTCCTCATAGCAGTCTGATTTCAGAGGAAACCCAGTTCCTTTTTCTGCTCACCCACTTGATATAATCAGTGAATTCATCTTGCTTAGTGTTTTCCATGTGTCTCTGTAATTTATATATTAAAATTATATTATAGATTAAAACCAGCAGAGGTCCAACTAATGGCTTTGTGGGGAGGATTCTCCACAGTAGGGTGGCTTGCTTTAAAAGACCTTGGATTTCACTTGGTTTGTTTACTCTTTCTGGTCTGTACACTCACCACTTGCATTGCATGTTAATAGTTTTGAAGAAGATTCCTCTCCAGCATCCTCACAGCCTCATCTGAAACATCAGGCAGTGCTGTTTGCTTATTCTCTTTTAAAACTCAGCAGTTTGTGTTTCATGGAAAATCATTATCCTTAGTTGTTTTCTTAGAGAGAAATTTTCTTATGGGATTATAATAAATTGATCTCAATGAATTCCTAATGCACACCTCTAAAGCTCTTTTGCTGTTATAATGTTTGGAGATAATGAGTATTACTGTTAAAATCTCATAAACATTTAACCTCTTGGAAAGCCTTGCAGCTGTACAATTGTCATTTCAGGAACAATTCCATCACATCAGTGAATACAACTTGTCATGCAATTTCATTTCTACAAGTTCTTGGAGTCAGAGGCTTTGGGCTTGATTTTCACACATTTGCCTAGCCTTTATGCTTCAAGTGTCTACCTTACCATTTTATATTAAATATCATATAAAACTTGATATGAAAGAGCAGGTGAATTATTAATCCAAGTCTTTTTACTATCAGAGGTACTATTCTTCTCTCCATTAGCTATTCAATAAGAAGAAATGGCTTAATCTAAATTAAAGCTGAACATTTTGTCCCATTCCTAAACTGGCAAAACTGTGTATGATTTCAGAAAATCATGTCATGAAAATGACAGATTTCAGAAAATTTGTTACAAAAGAATAGTACTGTGTTCTACCTCTGTTGTAAATGCTTACAATAGCTAGAGGTGTAGGTATTCAGGTTGAAGAATCTGCCTTTGATCTGATGATCATTCTTCTCTTTTTCACTATTTCATTTTTATTAAATTGAAAGTGTTAACACATTTTTCATGTGAAACTTAAACATAGTTGTGGCCCTTAAGGCAGTAAGGTGACAGTTTTGGATGGTTGACAAATACTGGCAAGCTGAGTAGTGCCTAGAACTACAGAGTTGTGAAGAAAGAGAGAAATTAGATTTAAGCAAGTTGGACAGGGAGGGGGCTGTGTGTGTATGAAACTTTAGTTCCCGGAACAGCAGTGAGGATGAAGAGGAGCACTGAGCTCCTCAGCAGCTCCTTCACCACAGAGGAGAAATATTTCCATCCATAGTTCCTTTTATGCTTTGCACTGACAAATGTTTGGGGCAAATGTTCAGAACAGGGCCAGGGGATGTCTTAAACATACTTGGGATATAATGGGGCTAAATGTCAAAATTATAACCTTACCACATGAACTAGCTAGGTCTGTCTCCATTCAAGACCTAGAATCATAGGATCTTTAAGGCTGGAAAACACCTTGAAGACCCAGCTGTCAATGCAGCACTGCTAAGTCCATCACTTAACCACGTCCCAGAGTGCCACATCTGCACGTCTTCTAAATACCTCCCGGGAGGGTCACTCCATAACTTTCCTGGGAAGTCTCTTTCGATGCTTAATAATCCTTTAAGCAAAGAAATTATTCCTAATGTCCAATCAAAACCTCCCATGGTGCAACCTAGGGCCATTTCCTCATGTCCTGTCACTGTTACCTGGGAGGAGAGACCAACCCCACCTGGCTGCAGCCTCCTTTCAGGGAGCTGTAGGGAGTGACAAGGTCTCCCCTGAGCCTCCTTTTCTCCAGGCTAAACACCCCCAGCTCCCTCAGCTGCTCCTCATCAGACCTGAGCTCCAGACCCTTCCCCAGCTCTGTTGCCCTTCTCTGGACACACCCCAGCCCCTCAATGTCCTTCTTGTAGTGAGGGGCACAGAAGTGGACACAGCACTCAAGGTGTGGCCTCACCATTCCCAAGTACAGGGGGAAAATCCCAGCCCTGCTCCTGCTGGCCACACTGTTTCTGATCCAGGCCAGGATGCCTCTGGCCTTTTTGGCCACCTGGGCACACACTGGCTCTTCCAAGCTTCTCTTCCAAGGTCAACTTTCCAGCCACTGTTCCCCCATCCTGTAGTATTGCATGGGATTATTGTGACCCAGATTCAGGACCTGGCTCTTCACCTTGTTGAACCTCACAATTGTCCTCAGCCCATGGATCCAGCCTGTCCAGATCCCTCTGCAGAGCCTTCCTACCCTCCAGCAGATCAGCTCTCCCACACAGCCTGGTGTTGGCTGTGAACTTACTGAGGGTGAATGCACCTCAGGCATCCGAGTCCTTGCGCAGTAAAACAGGCATAAAGCAGGGGAGCTTCAGAGACCTGCTGGCTTTGGTAGAATATTTCTGGAATTCACATGGATGTAAATTTGAGTACAGCTTCAAGGTTTATAACTGGAACTAAATTTTGCCACAACAAAAAGATGGAATTTCATGTGTATTATGGAGGTATTATTATTATTCTCTTATTCATGTGTATTATAGAGGTATTATTCCAAAAGATGGAATAATACCTCTATAATACTCATAAATAAGAGATTCTACTTTCGCTGTTGCCTTAGAAGTCTCCCAAGGCCCTTTACAAAAGTAAAACACCGGTTTTTGACCATTTCCAGGCTATCTGGCTTCCAACAGGAGTTACTACAAAGTAAAAATTGCTTTTAGCATGTGAAAAACCTGGTAGTGTCTGCTCTGAAAAGGAATCATCCTAATTTATTGCTCTTGGTTAGATCAACCCTTAAAGCATTTCAGTAGATCAAGGAAAGGTCTTTCAGTCAATTATCACTCTTTGAAGGCCTGTTACAGTGTCTATAAATCTGTTCCTTAGTTTCTGAGTTAGAGCTGGAATCAGTTACCATGCCAGATGAACTCTGAAATCAGAAGATCAATTGCACATTCCCAAGAGGATTTTTTCTGCCTTATCTTTTCTATTTCTCTGAAAGACATATAAGATTTCACATATTCCAAACTTATATTCATCTCTGCACCTACTGTATCAAATAAAAAAGCTAGGGAAGATAATGAAGCATAGTTTGGTTCACACTTATCAATCTGGCTTTTCCATGCCTGAAATCAACTCTCTGTGGAAGAAAAGCCTTGTTTCTCTTCAGTAAAGAGATTTTTGCTACTATGGACAATGTGTTATGTCCCAGAGATTGTCAGGAAATGCTTCCATATCAGTGTGTTTCATTCATTCTCCATTGCAATGAATTTCATACAGAGATTATGCAGAGATTATTCTGCAGAAGCAGCATAAAAATAGTGTGGAAGGTTCTTGAGCACAAAAGAGATATCAAGGAGTGTGTGGATAGTATGAAATAACCTAAAAACCTATGTTTCATGATTTTTAACCAGAACATTGCTGAAACTGCTGATGCAACTATGACACCATTCTACTACTTCTGTCTGGCCTTGTTTGTAAGTGGAGGATAACCTTATAAAGACTCAAAGCAGTGGGCACCTAAGAATTTCCATAATCTCTTCAAAGAATTGAAATAAATGCCTAGACTGTGTAATGTTAGCTTCACAAGATCCAACAATTCAAATAACAAACAAGGAATAATCACAATACTTTCAACAGAACGATGTTGCTGAAATATTAAGGAATTGCAGCTCCTCGTAGCTTAGACACCAGATCCTGCCAAAGCCCCTCAGTAAGTTTCAGATGACCCCAGTGAGAGGAAGGCAGCTGACATGCAGGAGGACAGATCTGCTCCTCAGATGGATCTAGGCAGGCTGGAGAAATGCGCTGAAGGAAAACTCATGAAGTTCATCAAAGGCATGGAGGAAGGCCTGGAAAAGGTAGGGAGTAAAGCCAGGTGATAAAACAGCCTAGGAAGGAGCTTTGCAAGAAAGGATCTAGGGATTCTGGAGGCCAGTGACTTGAACTTGAACTGGATAAGTGGACAGTGGGGTGGATTGAGAACTGAATGGCACATCCCACAGGGTTGTAATCAGGTTTGAGTTGGAGGCCTATCACTAGTAATGTCCTTGAAGGTTCAATACTGGATCTGGTATTGTTTAAGTTATTCATCTGACTTGGATAAAGGGGAAGATTCCTCCTCAGCAAGATTCCTGAGGAGTCAAAGATGGGATGAGTGGTTGATACTCCAGAGTGCTGTGAAGCCCTTCAGAAGGGCCTGAACAGGTTGGAAAGATGACCAGAGAGGAACTCAGTGAAATTCAAAAAGGCAAATGCAGAGTCTTGTGGTCTTGCACCTGGGGAAGAATGTGCAGCAAGGTTGGTAGGGACAAACCAGCCAGAAAGCAGCTCTGTGGAGAAGGGCCTGGGAGACCTGGGGACAGCAAGATGTCCATGCAATGGGCTCAAGAAGGCCAAGAAGGCCAGTGGTATCCTGGTGAGCATTATGAAAAGCATTGCCAGCAGGTCAAGAGAGGTGATTCTGCATCTCTACTCTGCCCTAGTGAGGCACTTCTGGAGTGCTGTGTCCAGTTCTGGGCTCCTCAGTACAAGAGAGACATAGAGCTCCTGGAGTGGGTCCAGTGTAGGACAGCAAAAATGATTAGGGGACTGGAGCATCCCTCTTATGAGGAAAGATTGAGGGAACCTCACAAAGAGACGACTGAGAGGTGACCTCATCAATGTCTGTCAGTGCCAACAGGGTGGATCAGGCTCTTCCCAGTGTTGGAAGCAATAGGACAAAAGGCAAATGGCAGAAACTGATGCACAAGAAGTTCCACTTTTACCCAAGGAAGAACTTTACTGTGTAGGTGACCATGCACTAGAACAGATTGACCAGAGAGACTGTGGAATTCCTGTTACTGGGAATATTCAAGAACTGTCTGGGCACAATCCTGTGCAACGTGCTCTGGGATGACTGTGCCTGAGCAGGGAGGTTGGATCAGATGACCCAGCGTGGTCGCTTTCAATCAGACTTGTTCTGTGATTCTGTGAGATTGAAGCAGCAGTTTGCCCCTGCTGCAGGGATGAACAGCCACACACTGGACTGTACGAGAAAGAATGCAGCCAGCAAGTCAGGTTAATATTCCCTAGCTTGGCACGTGTGAGACTACACTTCTAGTACTGCATCCAATTTTGGGGTCTTCAGGACAAGAATGACAGTGATGAGCTGTCATCATCATGGGATCATGGGATTGGATCCCATGGACGACCCCCAAGAGGGTCATGAAGCCAGAATACAGGATGTATGGAGGAAGGCTGAAAGAACTGGATTAGCTTAGGCTGGAGGAGACACAGCTCAGGTGGATCTTGGTGCTGTCTTTTCTCAGAGGCAAACAGTGAAAGGATACAAATCAAAAGAACTCAAGCTTAAGTGAAGAATATNTAAAAATTCAAATTGAACAGAAAATTGGAACAATATTTTAAATGAATAATAATTGTGATTTTCTTCACTGCTTGTGTGCTAGCATCTTTAATTGTACTGAGTTAATTTAGTATGACTTTCTTCATCATGGGAAAAATGATTAGATTACTTGTTCTGATATTAAAGGAAGATAGTGTGTAAGCAGCAAAATAATTGTCTTTCATTACCTTTAAAGTCCATCAAAATCTTTGTGTCTTTAATGGATTCTCACGCACAACTTACTGTTTTTTTTGTTTCGTGTTCTGCTTATATAGCTTTAGTAACTAAAACTAAGAGTGATGCAGATTCATTAAATTCCATATTCTGTTTTATACAGTAGCAGGTTCATCTTATGTCACTGGGCAAGCCCAGAAGGGAGGGATTTTTTGTTGGTTTTTTTGTTCTTTTTTTTCCTTGTGTTATCCTTTTGTTATCCTTTGTAAGCCATAAAATCTTGGATTTCTACACTAGGTTCCAATTGCAAATTTGGACTACATCAGTGGTGGATCAAGTCCAGAGAGGCAATGAGAGACAACTCAGCATGGGAAAATCTCTCCTCCATCCCATTCTCCAGGGATAGGTTCCAAAAGCACATGGCTTCTGGCTGTCAGCTCTCTTTTGGCATCTGTATTCCAGCTGAGAGCTTGTTTGGCCTTGCATGCTTTGATGCAGTAACAGCACAGCTCACATTTCTGCTGGTTAATCATTTGGTCATTCTGTATTTTAACCAGCTGTGATCATGAGCTGTTTTACTCTGCAAAGATTAGAGATGTCACTGTTCATCATCTTCATATTCTTCACTCCCTTTGTGTAAGGGTAAGGGTTCCCATCCTAGCAGGTGCTGAGTGTCCACATCCCCACTGAAGACAGGGAGGGGTGCAGATGTCTGGCTACACTCAAAATCAAATATTATCCCCTCACCCTTTCAAAGATCATAATAAACATTTTTTTTCTCTGAATCCAATTTCATCTTAGGAGTAGGAGTCCCCATGTCTCTAATTGTGCTTCAGTTTTGGCATTTGGGGGCTGTAGCCCACTGCAGGCAGATGGCAAATGTCAGGCAAATGGCATTCCCTGTGTGACTCATGCCCTCTCTGCAGCATGTCACCAGTAAACCCCCTGGATAAACTGTGCTGATAAACTGCTGCAGCTTTTTTGATTTCTTCAGAACTATCAGCAATTCTCACTACTTGTTTTAGTCACTGGGGTGGAAGCTGCTAGCAGTGTTATGTTAAAAGAGAGAAGTTCAAGCTTCCTCCATGGAAATGGCAGTATGATCTTCAAGCAACTCCCCCTGCAGCCAAATGAATGTTGAATGCAAGATGAAGTTCTTCTAATCTAATATCTCATTCAGCTGAAATTGCCTAATAATGAGTGAATTCTGACATAAGCAATAGTATTTGTCTCAATAAAAACACATATTAAGTGTCATCTTGTTGATCCTTTATTCACAACAATAATCTTTTCTCTTCAGGAGTACACAGGTTATTTTTTTCTCTTCTATTTTTTCCAAAGTGACTGGTTTAGCTCTTGAAAACTGAGTTAATGAAATTATTTTTTTAAAGAGAAACAGAGCCTGTAAATCTGTAAATAATATAA
>WBNQ01083929.1:0-10711 GCA_013401375.1 Spizella passerina | reverse complement strand
CAACCTTGATGATTCCAGGATTCTCTAAAACCTGCTTGTCTCCAGCACCATCCCCTCTGCACAGCAAACTGCTATTTTAAGCCACATGATGATTAATCACTTACTTTCATATTTGCATTTAGGTAGGGAATGTTTTGGATTATTTTTACCAAATATATTTAAAGTATATACAGTGTTAATTTGCTACATGATCTTTCATCACAAGGATGCAAACACAGGAATAATTTGGTTAAAATTGCAAATCAGGTGAAATTCCAAGGCTACCCAAACACTCTCTGAGCTGGGTAATGTAGGAAGACAAACACTGATAAATTGCTTTACAATCTGCTGCTGCTGAGGGAAGGGGGAGAGGTGCATTCTAAAGGTGGCTCTTGGCTCAGGTGGGCCCCACAACACCCAGCAACTACAAAAAGGTGCAAACCAGGACACAAAGGACTCTGCCATTGTTACAGCTTTCAGTAGGCTGCTCAGAAAAACTCACTCCAGCTTCAAAACTAAAATTCAAAAAAGCCAAAGCCATCACAACCCAATTCAAGACCTTCTCTGGTGTGTCCTGAAGGTCTCTGAGACCTGATTTGCAGGAAAATAATGATGAAGCAGTCTCAGCTGTTCTTCTTCAGTGTCACAATTTTCACTTCTTCTCTCAGACAATGAGATCCCTTTGTCAAACTGAAATAGCTACAAATAATCTACAGTTTGTGTTTTCTAAATCCACCAAAAAGAACAGGCTCCTTCTTGTAGACTTGGACCACCACATTCACAGTTTCATCACATTTTCAGTCACCCAACAGCTCCAGATTTCCATATTAGCATTAAAAAAAGCTATTTCTGCTCCAACAGAACACAGGGACATAATTTCCTGTCCATAAGGTGAATAAAGAACCTACCTCTATCTGCTTATCTTTGAAGATGTTGTTGATGCTCTTGTTAAAAGCTGCTCCAGAAAACATAGAGGTTATTGGGTATGTCAAGTCTAGAATAGTCTTAAACACTGAGTTCATAACCTAAAAAGAAAAAGAAAAGGCATTTCAAAGGTCAGAATGCACAGGAATGTGTGCATTGAGGCTGCAATTCCAGAGACATCAAATTCCAGAGTTCAGAGCCCACATACTGGAAGCATCACAAGTGCAGAAAGTGTTGAGGGGACAGAAATACAACTACAAAATCTACAAGCAGGAGCTCCCTGAGTGGTAAATTCACATTTAGCAAGCCCCAAAGCAGAGCAAGCCCTGCACTAATGCTGTGCCAGAAGGAGCATTGCCCCCCTGTGCCCCACAGCAGCCCCAGAGCAGCACAGCCCATGCCCAGCACAGCCTGGGCACGAGGCCACGGATGCTGCAGCTCCAGCCTTTACATTTTCTCTATTAAAAAACATGTTCTGAGTTGTCTTCTTCCCCATTATCCTTCCCACAGCACCTGTGTGGTTCAGTGGTGTGGGAAGGAACCCATAAATCCATGGCAGGAATTGCTTCATCCATCTCTTCTCATTTGGGGGTCACACCCAATTTTTCTCCCAGACCTAAAGCTTTTCTGTGCCTCAGTGGAAGAATTTAGAGAATCATGTCTGGGGTTCTCTGGGACTCCAACAAGGTCAGTCAAACACATCTCATGGAGCTTTAATCACTTTCTGTGGAGCAGGCCCCATTGTTTGTCATTCCCAAAGTCAGGTATTGGGATGTGTTATGGACCCAGCATTTAA
Source organism: Spizella passerina (assembly GCA_013401375.1). Classification (NCBI taxonomy): domain Eukaryota; kingdom Metazoa; phylum Chordata; class Aves; order Passeriformes; family Passerellidae; genus Spizella; species Spizella passerina. The sequence continues at coordinate 9,012 of WBNQ01083929.1, read as the reverse complement.
CTGCTCCAAACTCAGCAAGGGAAACCCAACCACATCAGGTTCCTTAAAGCACTGCAGGTCCCTGCACACCAACCCTTCTAACACACAAATCCTGGAATTAAGCTTTCACAGATTCCTTTTCTCTCCATTTCAACAGCATTATTACACCTTTGTACTGACCTACAAGAGAAAATGATGAAAACCCCTAAACTTTATGGCATTATGGCCATAGTATTTGCCCACAACTAGGCCATCCTAATAAATCTTAACAAAATTCAATGTTTAATATATTACACCATAGTCAAAATGTAAAAGAAGACAACAAAACCCAATTAATTCCTTTCAAATTAAATCACTGGATGAAATATTTCCATGAGATGAAATATTTTCTCTCTCTACATGTTCTCTGTAATTTAACAGCTTCTCAGAGATCAGGGCATCCTTCCCAGGCAGACACATGGAACAGCCTCAAACCTGCCAGCTGTTAGAGCAGCTGTGAGCAACATCTGGCCCTGGCTTTAGTCTGCAGTGATTTCAGAGCAGCAGGATCAGCCTACATTGCCATGTCCAGCTGCTTTCAAATTTCTGTCAGGCATCTGCCCAGAGAACATGAGTGCAAGGATAAAAAAATGATCATTAAGAAGAAGGATGGGAACAGGAAGTGTGGGAGAATGCAAAAGGCTGAGCACAAACCCAAGGATGAAGCTTCATTCACATCCTCACTCTGGGTTTGATGTGCTGAGGACAGTGTGCCAACCTAACTATAGACTGCTACCCACAGCTTCAGAGGGAGATGGAATTAGTGCAGCACCTAAAATAGGGATCAGGTCTCTTCAGAATGATTAAATCAGGGGAAGAGGCATCTACAACGAGCCCTTTATTTAATACTGAAGTAAAACCTCTCCCACTCAGCAGCAGCCATTGGGCTTCCCTTGTTGCAAATTATATTTATGGTGCTAAGCCTCCACATTTCTCAGTGATCTTGTCCACGGACAAAATACTTCCAATTAACACTTATTTCTTATTATTCTCATTTCTCAAAGCTGGAAGATGCCCTTTAGCTGAAGCTGATGGCCAACAGCCTCCCTCAGCCTTCCAGGAATAGCTGCAACCACCTCCTGTTCCCCAGATGAATTCAGTTAAAGATCACCCTCTGGGGAGGCAGAGCCTCCTGCCTCCTGCTCCACTTCCTGCAGGAGCTCTGGGATCAGCTCCAGCAGCTCCAAGAGTTTCATCCCTGACACCTCCAGGACGGGAAGCCCAGCCCTGAGCCAGCTCTGCCAGTGCTCTCAGGGCTTGTGGGTCATGGAATCATGGAATTTTTTTGGGTTGGAAGGACCTTAAAACTCATCTCATTCCACCCCTGCCATGGTAGGAACACCTCCCACTGTCCCAGGTGCTCCCAGCCCTGTCCAGCCTGGCCTTGGGCACTGCCAGGGATCCCTCATCATAAAATTTTTTGTCCCACTGCCCACTCTCATCATAAAATTTTTTGTCCTATCACACAGTCTACATCTATTCCTTTGCCTCTTATCCTGGCCCTGATAAAAATTCTCCCACCATCTTCTTTATAATTCTCTTTTCAATATATAAAGGCTTCCATGGCTTCCATGAACTTCCATTACTACAGCTCTGCTACAAGATGAGATTTCTTTTTAAAAAGACCTTCAATCCTAAAATCTTTTTTAAGTGACCCTAGGGATAGAAAAGTTCAGCAAGGAAGGGACAAGGTTCTGCTCACAGAGCAGGACAAGAGCAAAGGCATGTGATGATGGACAAGAGGAATGGTCATCTCTGGCTCTTTTGTTCTTTGATGCAGCATTGTGGCAAACTGGTGTGAAAAGCCAGTATAATCCCAGGATTTTTCAATGTTCCTGACTATAAAAAAACCCCAAGGTTATAGGGAATCTTACGAAACAACAAAAATTTCAAACAGATCCAGTATTTTTTAAACTACTCAAAAGATCATGTAGTGCCTTCTCAGCAATCACCTGAAAAGTTTCAATAAAACAAGGAAAGGAATTCCCACAGAAAAAAAAAGTTAAATCAATACAATAAAAACATAACTCAGGGCTGGATGAGAATTGGCATGACAGGGAAAGACCAAGGAGTGATCATAGGCCAGATCTGCCCATTAGAGCACAGGATCTCCCAATGCACAAATGGAGCAGGGTCAGAGCAGAACCCCCACATTTATTGGAGCTGTCAGTGCCACCAGACAGTGACAGGCAGCAAATGATGGCAGTGTCCCCCACCCAGCCAGCCCCCATCCCCATTAGGAGCAGTGCTTTAGCCCCACACACATCCATAACTGTATTCCTTCCTAAGAATATTCCATCTGTGTGAAATGTTTTTACTTTGAGATATTAATCCTCCAATTAAATAAAACAACAATCTGCAAACACTAAAACTTTGGCTTGTTCACTTTGCTGGTAAAATAGAGGTACAGAAGACACAGAGACAATAAACAGTAACTAATCTGACTGGGAATTTTCATATTTCCCCCTGTATTTTGACAAGAGTAATTTATTTCTTTGCTGCTTCATTAGGTGTAGAAAACACATCCCATTAAAAATATCCCTTCTCCCAGCACCAAGTGTACAGCTAGAGAGATGCCAATTGCTAAAAATACCAAAAAGAGAAATAAATGCAGGACAAACAGCATTCAGATTAAACAGAGAGATAAGAAAAGCTCAGAGTTAAGCAATCCATGCCAGTGAAGACATTTCCCAGGCTGCTCTCAGCAATAACATCCACCAGCACAGGCTCAGAGCTGCAGAGGAGCAGCAGGGCCTGGAGCAGGGAATGCTCCATCCAGCATTTCTGCCTGGCTTTCCCTGGGGCATGTCCTGCACAGCCACCCCAGGGCTGCTCTGGGGACAGCAGGGAAGGTCCCACTTGGGAAATGGCAATTTGGGGGTTATCTGGGGGACATTCCAGCTCTCTCACCCTCACTCCCTTCAAGTGGATCTCCCAAGGATCCCCTAAAGACCTCCTGGCTGTTTCCCACACACTGGGGCTCCTTTCCCCTCTCCCTGCTCAGCATTAACACCATGCAAGAGTCAACACCTCAGAATAGCCACTGATAAAAGGTTTCTAATGCCCCAAACTCTGCACATTGTGATTTTGGAGAGGGGATTTCATGGCTCTCTTCAGTTTGCAGCCATTCTGCTGGGCACTGCTGGCACCACTGGGAAGGGCAGGCTTTGCTTTTGTCCTCCTCAAACCCTTAGGCAATTTCTGGGCTGGACATGGACCTGCAAGAACACTCATGGAAGTCCTCATGAAAATCTATTCTTCATAAATAAGATGAAATGTTTGCTCTAACAGAGGTCAATCTCTTCTCCCACTACTTATTTGCAGCTTTCAAGGCACCAACACCTGAAACAGCCCCAGGCCAAAAATTGCCTTTTACCTTGTGAAAAGTTCTCTGAGCTTTTGCAATTTGTGCTCAAAAGTTAATAAATAGATTAAATGCCTTCATTTCATCTCTAAGTATTCCTGATAAAAGTGATTGTGATTCCAGCTCTGGCAAGCTCCAGAACACAGTCCTGAGAAGGCCAGGAAACATCTCCAGCTCTGCCTCATGCCCTGCACACCTGACAAACAGCAAGAAAATCCTCTGGAGAAATGCACAGATGAGAATTCCATGGCTGTAGCTTAGCCAAGAGCTGGGAGAGAGGGCAGAGAGCTCCAGAGTGCTGGGGGCTGGGAAAGCTGGGAGGAATCAGCGCCCATTCAGCTGCTGCCCTGGAGGCACAAGGTGGGAGAGAGAGAGAGCAAGGTTAAGGGATGTCTGACACAATTCAGTGCATTTGGCTTCATGTCTTTAATCTTGAACCTCCCCCAGGTTTGTGATTCCAGCAAACTGCTCTGGATCATAAACAGTTTATGTTTTGGGTGCTTCCCAAGCCAGCCAGGCACAGGCAGTTCTTAAATAAAAAGCATAAAATCCATATTCTTCTGGCAAGCAGTGATGGGGAGGTGAATCAGACCACAGCCTCTACCCACCAGGACAGCACAAACATCCCAGGGCCTCAATGTGCATTTCAGTCCCTCACACAATCCATCTTCACAGAGACAGCTTTTGTTGCAAAGCCATGGCAGATCAGAGGATCCTTGGCAGACATAAACAGTGCCCACATGCCAAGGACAGGGTCCTGTTTCCCCCTGAAACCCAAGACCTAAGACTCTCAATCTCATTTATGAAATTCCCTATGTTGTTTCATTTTCAGTAAGAAAATCTACAGGAAGATGTGGGGTTGACGTGAAGAATACAAACTTGCAAACACCAAACTTCAGACAGAACCTCACCTTCAGTCAGGCTGAACCAGGGTCACCTGGGACAGTTTTCATCCAGCATCTGATCAATAAATAAAACCAAGCCAGGCTGGATGGGGCTTGGAGCACCCTGGGATAGTGGAAAGTGTCCCTGCCCATGGCAGGGGTGGAATGAAATGATCTCCAAGGTCCCTTCCAACCCAAACCAATCTTTGATTCCATGATAAATAAACTCACCCAATGAAGTCACTATTTAAAACAACCTTCCCAAAACTTGGGTTAACTTTGAAAATGAGTTTTTGTTTGTACTAAATATTGAAAGTTAGGACCTTCTCCTGACCCAGAGTCCCAGTGCTGTGGAGTGCTCAGGCAGGACCAGGAGTGACACATTTGGGAGTTATTTAGAGAAGGATTACCTCTGCCACTCAGTTCCACTGACACATGACAGCATGTGAGAAAGAGAGAGAATTACACAAAACAGAAACACATTTGTTGAGAGCTGGAAAGGAAACAGGCCCCAGCACACAAAAGAGAAGATAAAACAAAGATAACCACAGGTGAGCACACTGAGACCACATCTCTGTGCCTCGACAGTGTGACCAGGATTGGTGCAGGGCTAAGCCAAGCAGCTGCCTCCTGACCCCTTGCACATGGAGCAGCTTTTCCAGGTGATCCATCACTGCCAGCCAGGGCTTGTTCTGTGGCACACACACTGAATCTCAGGAGGCTGCACCTTCCTGGGGTGCTGCTCGTGCCCTGCTGTGCCTGGGCCTTGCTCCACGGGGGGAAGGAAGCACAGCACTCCCAGGGGAGGGAATTCAGTGCTCCCAGTGCAGGGAATTCAGCACTCCCAGGGGAGGGAATATTCCCATAGGAGGGAATTCAGCATTCCCAGTGGAGAGAATTCAGTGTTCCCATGGAAGGGAATTAACATTTCAAGTGGAGGGAATTCAGCATTGCCATGGGATGGAATTCTGAATTCCCATGGGAGGGAATTCAGTGTTCCCAGTGGAGGGAATTCAGCATTGCCATGGGAGGGAATTCAGCACTTCGATGAGAGGGAACATTCCCAGTGGAGGGAATTCAGCACTCCCATGGGATGGAATTCTGCATCCCATGGGAGGGAATTCAGCACTCCCAGGTGAGGGAACATTCCCAGGGGAGGGAATTCACATTCCCAGTGGAGGGAACATTCCCAGGGAAGGGAATTCAGCACTCCCATGGGAGGGAGCATTTCCAGTGAAGGGAATTCAGCATTCCCAGTGGAAGGAACATTCCTAGTGGAGGGAATTCAACATTTCCAGTGGAGGGAATTCAGCACTCCCAGGTGAGGGAACATTCCCAGGGGAGGGAATTCAGCACTCCCAGGTGAGGGAACATTCCCAGGGGAGGGAATTCACATTCCCAGTGGAGGGAACATTCCCAGTGGAGGGAATTCAGCACTCCCAGGTGAGAGAACATTCCCAGGGGAGGGAATTCAGTATTCCCATGGGAGGGAGCATTTCCAGTGAAGGAAATTCAGCATTCCCAGGGGAGGGAATTGACATTCCCAGAGCAGGAATTCCCAGTGCCAGTGCTTACCATGGCCCACTGGCGAGCTTTGATCCTCATCTGGTTGTAGCTGCGCTCCTCGGCGTACAGCGCGCTCATGAAGGCGCCGATGGACGTGCCCCCGATCATGTCCACGGGAATGCCAGCCTCGATCAGCGCCCGGATCACGCCCACCTGGGAGCAGCCCCTGTGCCAGGGAGAGAAGAGCCACTGTCAGCCATTGAGGCAGTCATTGAGGAGTGCAAGGGCTGTGATGAATGGCGCCTTCTAAGGAAGCCGAGCCCGCGCCAGCTGAGCTGCCAATCTCTTGCTGAACAAGCCCCGGTGCCAGGAACAAACATTATGAATGCAGGAATCCTCCCAGAGACTCCCAGAGGAGCTGAGGGAACACGACCACGCAGCCTGGAGCACTGGGAAAGGCAGGGAGATGACACAGCCAGGAGCTGAGCTGGTGGACGGGCAAGGGGAGCGTCAGCGTGGATCTGAGGGAGCAGAGTCTGCTGGGGTCCCCCCAAAGCACCCAGGAAAGGCTGGGCTTCAGAGCCTTCCCACCAGGTTCTTTCCTGGTGGTTCTCCACAGAAACTGAGCCAGCCTGGGGTATTGGGAAGGGGCACCACATGGATTAATAATGAAATATGGAGGTGGAAACAAAAGCGAGCAGAGACAAACAGCGATGAGAGGGCAGAGGTGGAGGCTGCACACAAACCCAGGAGAGGGGCAGATGAGGAGGCAACTTATGAGGATAACACAAATTCCCTCAGAAAATAAACTTATTCCTTGATTTCAAGTGCAGAAGGAATTCTGAGCAACAATGGAGACAGGTGATAAACAAGAGATGAACCTCAGTGCTGATGGGACAAGAGGAAAGCAGAAGCAGCAATGGCCCTGCAGCAACCAGCTCTTATCCAGCTCTGCTCACGTGGATTTGAGAACCCCTGGGGACATTCCCTGAAAAATATTAACCTACTGTGCAGTGCAAGGTCAAGTGGCAAATCAAAGAAACCAGAATAAAACAGAAAACATAAGAGCACACATCCAGGATGGGCCAGCATTTGGAAAACCATGAGCAAGCTCAGACCTCTCACCCAAAAAAAGAGCAGAACTAAAAAATGACAGAGAAAAGCACAAAAGGTGACCAGAATATGAGATGGACTTCACAGGAGGAGAAAGTAAACTGGAATCACTGACTGGGGAAGATCCTGACTGATGGGAAACATGCAGGGTCAGCAATGATATCACCATGCAGAGATTTTAATGGAAAGGAAAGAATTTGCAGACAGGTGTACACAGAGCACAAACTGGGGAAGCCACTGTTACCACATGCTGGAGAGGTCAAATCACAAATGGATTTAAATGTGGAAAGGATGAATCAAAGGTACCAGGATGTCAGTGGCTACTAAACATGACAAATGGGAGGTGCAAGCTGGTGCTCAGGAGGCTCAGGAGCTGCTAATTGCTGCTCCCCACCATCAGAAATGAGAGAGCAGAGGTGGAACCCTTGATGTGATCCTATGAACATCTGATCATATGGGATCTTTTATCCCCTAGGGAGAGGGATCTCTGCCTATCCCACAGAACCACAGAACACTGCACTGGAGGCAAACTGTCCTTCCAAGCAGCCCAAAGCTTCAGCCTCTGCTTTCCAATGCTCTGTCCAGTGAATAAGAATTTTGATTAGTTCATCCCAGCTGGATGGATGCTTTGCAGTCTAGGCCATAAAGCAGTAAAGAAAAACTTCCTTTTCCCATTTCCGTCCCATTTTCTGTCCCCCACAGTTTGCTCTATTTCCATCCTCCTTCCCCTTGCTGTTTACATCCTATAAATACTTGCTAACAGCTGCCAAGTCCACCGTAGGTGTCACTTGGCCAAGCTATGCTGAGCACATTCTTTCCATCCAAATAAATCCCCTCCAGCTGCTGAAATGCTTTGGGACAGGTTTGTGGATATCCTGGGTGTAAATGACTTCAGTGACAGATCTGTGCTGCTGCAATCCCAGAGCAGAAAATGGTTCATTTCACTTTCCTCTCCAAATTCCCCTTCTCCTCTCCTCCTACTGCTTCTTCCCTCAAGATGCCCTGAGTTAAAGGAATTACACTTTTTCCTGCCCATTGTTTTTAGGTTTTTAGAGTGCAGCTATTTTGGCATTCTGCTGCTCGTGCCAGGCACTTCCCACTGCCTCAGCCCTGAGATTCCACAAGGAGCAAACATTTCCCTGCACCTCCTGCCCTCTGCAGACAGCCCACATCAGGTGCCTTTCTTAGGGCACCTTAAAGTAATTCCTGCTTGGAGGGCAATTTTAAACAGGCCATGAGTAGCTCCAGACTGGATTCTCTCCCTTTAACTGCTTTTCCCAATTCAGACATCCATAAATATAAAGGATTTGATGTGAGCACTCTGGATTTGTTCCTATTTTGCTGCATGATGCCTTTGCATGAATAACAAAAGATCATTATTACTTTTATTGGCAAGTCATCCCCTCCTGGTGCATCCACAGAGTCCCTGCCAATACCACACTAATGTGACAGCCACAGATCTCCAACAGATTCACTGATCACAAAGCAAGATGGGAATCAAAGTCCTTTTCTTGCTTGTAAAAGAACCTCTCAAAAGCTGCCTGACTAAATTGTGTTTCATTTATACACAACCACAAAGCTGATTTTTCCAGCTCCAACACCGTGAGCAGGAACATTGCTGGAATTTGCAAATTAAATCCTGAAAAAAGTCAAATGAGCCTGAGCCCCCCTTTTCTCCAGATACTACCTGACCTCCTGAAAGACAGAAATGGGGATTTTTCTCCCTTCTCCCTACAGCTTTAGGCCATCACTGCCCCAGTGACTCGTTGCAGTTGGTTCTGTCCTGGGCACTTCCCAGCTCCACAAACACAGGCAGGCTGCCAGGGGAAGCGTGTGCCAGCACCTGCCAGGCACTCAGCCCCTCTGCCAGCATCCCTGGGCTCCCACAGAGCTGCACTGGGCAGCTGAAAACTGAACAGGAAAAGGAACTGAAGCCAGGAGCAAGATCCATGTTCACAGCCAGAGGACTAGTGCAGAAAAACCCCAGGGATTGTGCACTCCTTGTAATACCAGGCCCAATCTCACAGGGGACATGTCCTGGTTTAGGGAAATGTGGAAATACAAGTGTTGGGCAGGAGGAGAACAAAGGGAGATGGATGACTCCTGCCAGTGCTGTACCTGCACAGC
>WBNQ01083928.1:0-14150 GCA_013401375.1 Spizella passerina | reverse complement strand
GCTGCTTCCCTGAGCTACTGACACCAGTGCAAATTTTCAACATGCATCTGTCAGAAAAAAAAAATCCAGACACAATAAAATCTTCAAGAAATGCACTGGCATCTATTTAATCTGAAGTTATTTTGCCCATGATGTGTTTTCATAGCCATGTGTCCAAAAGAAATTTTGCCATATTGCCCTAAGAGTAAAATAAATCTGGGCTGTTCTTTCTCATTTATATGATTGAAAGCTGTTGGCATTCAATAAAATTTAGTTGTTTAACCTTTCTGAAAATGAGGAAGCATTTTCTTATTATACCTGTCTGTGTGAACACAGTCTAAATATGCTGTATTTATTCCAAACTATATTCTCTCACATACCTTCTAAACTTTTCCAAAATCTGGCTTGCATTTCTGACAAAAACACAATTGTGAAAGTTATAAAAAAAGAAAACAAAACAAACATTCCTACTTCTTTTTTTTTTTTTTTTTGCAGTATCTTTCAATATTTTTGGCAGGTTAGGGATAGTAGAATTAGGGTAGCTTCACTTTCAACAGGGATGCTGTTTCAACACTGTGATAGCCTTTTCATCAGAGAGAAAACAGTTCTGAGATTAGCAGAAAAAATAGAAGAATCAACAAAAATCTAAACATAATCTGTCTTCACTGTGTTATAAAGTAGCCAATTTATTTTTATTATTTTGTGTTCATAAACCTTTATCTGTTGAGCTTTGAAAAAATGCTTTTTGAAAATGAGCAAGACTAAAGTGAATTTTTAATATGAAACACCCTTTTAGTAAAATGGTTCAAAACAGTAGAAATATGAATTATCTTGTCATGGGACATTCTCTGGGAATTAAGTTTTTGTCAAGTGATAACATTTGTGCAGCTTCTACAGTTCATAAAGTTTAGTGCATTGGGCTGTCTCTGTACATAACTATCACAAAAGAATTATTAAGCAAAAGGAAATGAAAGTAATTTCTACTACAAAGGCTGCCTTCTAGTTTAAATGTTCTCCTTTGATAAAATTTTGTTTTTTCACTTGCTTTGCCCACTGGTGTATCATAGTAAATAATGCAATTATGTTCTGAAGCTCAGAAGCTCATCGGGACCAGACTCTTTACCCAAATAAATGGTTCTGCTGAACAGCTGATCCATTAAAGAAAGGACATGAAGCCTTTTGTTTGCTGTAGATTTTAGCAGTATCATTGTACAAACCTTGTTGGCTTAAAGGCAATCATTTGATAGGGTACTCTTGGCCACTCCAAATGATACTGTAATTAAAATGTAGCTTAGTTTTTATACTAGGATATTGATTCTGTAAATGCTTGCAAGTGCAGCCCAGCTTACAAAGAGGTGTAGGTAAAACTCAAATTCCTGCAATAAAAATAGAAGAGTCTTGTTTGGCTTGATAACACAATGCCTCCCTCTGCAGGGTGACACATCTCATCTGGATATAAAATGGTCTTGTATGTAACTGATGTATATCTCAGGCTGTTTCCAATTCAAATTCTCAGGATTGGTGAATCCCCTGTGTTCAGATACAACTGTGTGTTATGTGCAGAATAAATGTATGATATATTAGATTGAAAGTAAGTGCTATCTCACTTGAACATCATTCTCTCAAAAATTTTTCTATGTATCAGTTCTGTTCCCTTTCACACTGCTAAATCCATGATGACCTCACAAACATCCTTACAATAAGGCAGAGGTCTCAAAAATGTTATGCTTCCCTCTTAACCTATCAGAGTTCACACATCTGAGGCTTTCTTTTATAAAAGAAAAAAAATTGATGAAGGAATATAAAAACTAGTTAAAAATATACAGGGAAAAAATAAGAATAGGAAGAGACAACATTCAGAAAAACAACAACGCTTAGTTACACTGAAAATTTTATTTCTAATAAAAATAAATATCTAGAAAAATAAAGGAAGGCATGGTTATCAAACTTTATGATACTTCAAAAGTTCAACATAATTTCTCTTTCTGTTCATTGTCTTTCGGAGCTTCTTCCTTTCAAGAAAGGGAATGAAATCTTGAAGTCGGAGGACAGAGATGAACAAACACTCCAAAAAGGAGATATGGTCAATCAAAAATGAAATTGAAAAATCCCAAAAATTTGAAATGGAGTGATTACAACCAATTGTACTAAGATGAAATGTAGTACAGGGAAAAGGACCAAAACTTGCACAATTTATTCCCTTTGAAATCCCTAAAATCAGGAAAGAAAGGGAAACAAAGAGACAGACAAGAAACAGAAGAATTGAAATTGCAAAACAAACAAACAAACAAACAAAAAAAAGCATGACACAAGGTGAAAATAAAGAAAGTCAATGGGATGACCTGAAGTGCAGGAATATGGCCTCAAGCTTGCCCAGTTGATCCTCATCGTAATCTCAAGATTTCATTCCCTTTCCTGCTTCATGCCAAGTCTGGTGCTAATAACATGTCTTCTCATTTGTACCAAATATTTATTTTAATTTTGAGAGCAAGAAAAAGGGTTATGTTTGAGCTGGATAAATGGAATGCAGAGCCAGGTCAGAGCAGCAGGCAAGGCGGCCTTGGACATCAGGCAAGTGGAACTCAGAGGCTGCAGCGCTTGCCTGTGGCAGACTAGAACGGAGATCAGCTGTGCACTTCTCCCTCCTGCTTTTCTTCCCACTTTTGCTGCCACAGAAGGAGGGACAGGGGCATGCACAAGTGCCAGGCTAACCCCAAGGAGGCACCTACTGCCAATCCTAAGCAGCAGCAGGAACAGGCATTCCCATCCTCCGTGACAGTTCCAGCCTCACCCTCATCCTTTTTTCCTTCACGAGAAACAACACTCCCTAACTGTGGTGACATAGACTGACAAAATACCTGACTGCAGATATTGTCAAACTGAGATGTTTGCATGTACATCAAATAAAATCTTCCACCATCATAGCCAGATTTTACTCATCTCTTACCTCTGGATATTAGACAAGCAAATTCTGTTCTTGAGCTGAAGGTTGTTTATATAAGCCAAGGATAAATGTATTCCTAAAAGCTGCTCTTTCTGGTGGTTTAGCACAGTACAGTGGTTGCATCTATCCATTTCAGTTAGCTGATGCAGTATTCTAGCAGGAAACAGCAGCAGGAGGCCAATGTTTTGCAGGGCACAAGCAAAAGGGATAAAGGGATATGCTTGTGAATACTGATCTCCTGACTGATGTAATCGCTGTGATAAAAAAACTCTTCTGCATGAAGTCCGATAGATTCAGCACAAAGCTAGTTTCTTCTTGGAGCTGAAAAAGGAGGAAGGTCACATGGTTGTGGAGCAGATCTGTTGCCATCCAACAGTTCCTTACCTCCATGGGATCCAGCACAGCAGCAGAGCCCCAGGTAGGTCAGTGGGCACCACTTCAGGATTCATGACAGCCTCAAAGCACAGGGTGAGAGGGGATCCCTTCCCCAGCATGAAGGAGATGCTGAAATGTCTCCCAGCTGTCCTGACACACCAGGTGCTGGGAGGCAACAAGTAAACTGAGGCTTCTGCATTTGCAGATCAAAAATGGTATTTTAGCTAAATCATTATATGTATTTTTCTATTAATGCACAAAATCAATGAAACATCTGTAAGAGAAATTATTTGGTTCTGAGGTTATCGTGGTACTCAACGCACCTGTAATTTCCCTTTGCATGACAGGATCATAAATGCTCTTACCAACTAGTTTATTTAAAATCTTCATTAATTATATACCCTGCTTATCCCTTCTTATCCTTTCGTCCTTTCCATTTTCTCCTTCTCCTATATCCAAGTCTCCAGTTCTGTTACTCTGAACAACCAATTGTTCAAATGCTAATTTTAATCATCCTTGCCTGTAATGGGAAAGGTCCAGCATCAGTCTTTCTATCCACATTGTAATAAATTTTCCTGTTGTGACAACAGCAGAATAGACCAAAGATGGATTTTTAATTTTTTAAAAAGATGATGAAACTGTGAATAACCTGATGCTACTCAAAGACTGATGGTTACAACACTTAAATTCTGTAGCAGGGTGTGATTTTTGAAGCAGTGCTGCAGTAAGTACAGGAAGTAGTTATTTTTAAAAGATGAGCAAATAGGACTGCAGCACACTAACTTCACAGAGTCACACCTACAAAGCTAGTGACAGGCTACAAGAAAAAGTTACCCCCAACAGTTCAAGAAGCGTAGTTTTAGGTTGTTAATTCAGCCTACAGCTCCAGGGACACTGACACTCAAAAAGGCATTGCAAGCTCCACATTGCCAGCTCCACACTTTCTAATCTCTTATTAAAAATTCTTCATTTCATGAAAGGAAATGAAATCTCACAATTTCAAGGAGTGTCATTTCACAGTTTCAGTCATTCCATTCCATTCCATTCCATTCCATTCCATTCCATTCCATTCCATTCTGTTGTTTTCACTTCATTTCAGAATTTCTTTTTTTTTCACACTAACCTTTTCGCAATCTTGGGGCTGTAGCTGAGATGCCCATCCCCATTTATGGCCCTAATCTGCAAGGTGTGAAGGCAGAAATGTTGTGCCTCCACTATAATTATCTTGTTATGCATTTTCCAGCCCCAGTGTCCCTGGAACTCTAATTCCTTTTTCTCTCTTCACCCCAATTCTAGGCATAATGGCATCTTGTCACTGGGGCTGAGGTTCTGATCACCACGGGAGGTCCAGATTACAAAAATGTAGGAGCAGCAAAGTTGGTGCCCTGTCAGGATTGCCTTGGCATGCCTTTTCCAGCCCCAGTTTTCCTGCAGCTGTACGCTCTGCAGCTCTCTGAGCCCTAACCCAAACCCTAATGGCAACTTGTCACTGCTGCTGTGATCCCCATCCCCGTGGCTGGCCCAGATTCTAAAAGTGTAGAGTGATCAATCTCAGTACCCTGCTGTGATGAAATTTCTTCATTTCACAAAAGGAAATGAAATCTCACCATTTCAGTGAGTATCACTTCGTGAAGTTTTGGTTCATTTCACTGTACTTCATTCCATTCCATTTCAAAAATTTAACTTCTCCTAAGAATGTTCATTCTATTTCAATTTCATTTCACTTCCTTATATTTCCTTTCTTCGTCTTCTCCCTTAACTTCATTCATTTCTTGTTTCACTTCTTTTCATGAAAGGAAATGAAATCTCACTATTTCAAAGAAAATCATTTCATGAAGTTTCAGCTCATTTCACTGCACTTCAGAGTACCTAAGAAATTTACCAAAACTTCTAGCGTTCCATTTTCATATATTGTTACATGATTGTCAGTGTGGTAAATATGTTGTACATCAACTAATAAAGAATCACACACTGTTATTGTTAATTACTCAAATTTTACTTTCATAAATATGAACAGTGGGTAATTTTTCTTTACAAACTCTCTACTTGATCTTTAAAAAGGACAACTGAAACACTGAAATGCTATAGTTTTCTCAGGTCATAGTACTTCCCTTCAAGCTGTATCCAATGAGCTACAATACCAGATCATGTCCTAGTTGGTGGGGAAAAAAATATTTCACTGAGAAGAAAATTAGATAAATAAGATCCATTTAATTATTCACTGAAGGCTCAATATTCAGAAAACATTAAAATACCAAAAGTTCTGAATGGCAATCATAAAATATGCTTTAAGAAAATTCAAAGTAATGACATCCATCAACAATTTTAGCAGAGATTTCCGTAGTGTGAACTACTTGGAGAGTGCTGAATCCCTTCAGTATTTCACAGCTTAAGAATGTGGTTTCCTTTGGCAGCCCACAGACACTGCCCCTGAAACCAGTCTCCAGCCTCAACAGTCTAGTAGTGGCTGAAATCCATCTCATTCCCATGTCTCTTCAGCTCATCCCTGCAATGGCTTTACTTGGATGACGTTTACTTTTGTCTCACTGTGTTTACTGCTGTCATCTATTTGCTCGGTGTCATCACTGGTGATTATAAAAATGACAGAGGAAGAGCTGAAAGTCACTTTCTTCTTTGGCCTGTCCCCTGCCTTCTGAGACATAACTATGGGTCGTATTGGTTTGTCACTCCCTGTTGCTGGGGTCTCTTTCATTGTCCTCTGGAATCTCATCAGGCGGAAGCACAGGAGTTGCAAAAGGCAGCGTCGAAACTGCAAGAGAGAATAAACAGAATTATCTTCACCTCCCTAAGCATTCACTATCTGCAAGGAAGTGAAGGACACAGTACAGTAAAAGACTCAAAATAAGAGACTTCTGCATATCTTCTGAGTTAGTTTCAGTAACAAAACATTCTGCCTTTGTAGTGGGTACTTTTTTTCTCTACATCTGAATAGGATCACTGAGCCAACAGAGGGCACTGAAATGCAACTGAATATTTTACCAGCTACAAGCAAAAGACAAGAGGACTAGGCTACAAAGTGTGCTATAGGTTTTGTTTCCATATTCAAAAATCACACATTAAATCCAGCAGGGAAAGAATATTCCCACAAACACTTCGCAGGAGTATACAGAGGGAAGGAACAAGGGGAGGAAGGGGAGTTTTTCTTCCTTTTAAGTAACTCCAGGGTCTGGAATTTTAACAAAAGTATTTAATGTCACAGATGTAAAATGGAATTTCAATGGTTAGTAGCACAGAAGTCAAATGTTCCCATTGAATATGGCTGGAACAGAAGTCTTTCAGATAACCAGCAGCTACCTATGACACAGGAAGTCTGTTCTACTGTGTGATGAAATAATGTGAGGTATTCAGTGAATGCTCACACCAGCACACAGAATGGAAATTTGAGTAGTAGCACTGTATTTATTCTCTAATTGTGGTCTCTCCTTCAACAAAACAAAGATCCAGGTATGAGAGTTAAAGATGCATTCATTCAGTAGCTCCATATCTGCACACATTTAAAGCATGATGCTTTGGGGAAGAACCCTGGTTCTACAAGCAACCAGAGAGCAACTTCCCCTTTGTTTAATAATCTGTAACAAGAATTGCCTGGAATGTATGAAGAAGACTTCAATCAACGAACCAAAATACCAAAAAAACCCCAAAACAAAACTAACAAAAATCCCAAACACAACAAACATCCGGGAAATAATATACATTTTCTCTGAAAAGGAGGCAGGACATCTCTTTTTAACAGCCTTCCATTTAGCTGTGTTAAGGATTACTCAGTATTATCCTGCATGGCCAGTGCCTCTGTTTTCCCAGATATCATGCAAGAAGCAATCTGACATGCCAAGTTAGAACAAGGTTTTTCTGTGGAAAATTAATCCTACTCTGACACAGAGAAGACAATAGGTCTGTCCTGTTGGGAAAGGAACGTAGCTAATTACAAGCTCTCATAGAAGGATCATCTCAAAGAATGGTCATGTGGAAACCTTGGCAACTTCAGAGGTAATGGTCTACCTCAGAGTAGCAGAGAAGTTAGAAAGTACAAGCATGTTAGAACAACAAGTTCAGCTAAAGGAAGGTTATTATAGAGAACTTGTTTCATTATTCTTTCTGAGGGTAAAATAATCAAAAAACATTAAGCAAAAATACTATAATTTTGGTCCTAATCTGGAATTAGAGGCAAGAGAAAAAAACTTCACAATGCATCTCCCATAAACACGTTTAGATGATTGACACATATCCTGCCTGTGTCTTTACTGGTGTTACACCTGGTACAAGTTCAATTTGCTGCTGGGTATCAGAACCCACAAAATGTTTTTCAAAAGAGATACTCAGCCTGACAACTAGGTACAGAGTCAGTGCCAGTGTATTTAAAAAGTCACTCTGTTGAAAAAGCCTTTCTGGATGTGACTGTTGTTAGCTTCCCATATCCAGGATAACTCTGATATTGTGCAGCCGTGTAACTGCGCATCAGCCTGCTGTGAAATGAGCTGTGGGGGAAGAACAAGACTGGAGGCCACACTGGAGGCCTCCTGCTTTCACTCAGGAAAGCATTTAAGCTGCCCCTTGCCCTGGGTCCTGACCTGAGCTGCTCTCAGCCTTTGCCTGGCTGCTCCCGTGGCTGACCAGACCCACTGGCTTGGCCTCATTGTCCCTACAGGCTGCTCGCTGGCCCACGCTGCTGCCCAGCAACTGCATGCCAGTGTAGGAAATCACAGGAAATTCCACCTCTATAATGGGTTTAAAGGGAAGGGAAACTCAGCAAAACCCCTCCAGCAATCACTCATGGTTTTTTACCCTTTGTCAAGGGATTCTATTAAACTCCAGATACCTTTATACAATTTTGATTTCAGAAGTTTACAATGTGCATGGTACACTCCCCGTATCAGTCCTTGTGTTGCTATAACACAGAAGTCAGAGGCAAGTTTTTTATTCCTAAAAAATAAACACTGATTATTATAAACTTCCTCTGATGGAATTCTACTGTGGTAAGGGAGTGATTCAGATGAGGTCTTCTACTAGCAATCCATTTCACAGGGAAATTCTCAAAACTAGACATTCTGGCACTCTTTCCTGTCCCTTTTGTGATTTAAATGTTTGAATCAGCAAAGCAAATTAAATTTATGAGCTAGTGGATCTAAGCACCATCGGGGATTTTATTTCTTCTAGATTGTTACCATTTATCCCAGCTGTTGAAATTTAAAAAAAAAAATTCAGAATAAAGTATATCAGACTTTTAATGTACCTACCTTTCTACTCATGAAGATATAGATAACTGGATTATAAGCAGTGCTTGACTTGGCAAAGAAAGATGGGATGATAGCTACTGTTGGAGTTACAAGGTTGCTGTAGCCATATGTTATCAAGAGGGAGACCACTGCATAGGGCATCCAACAAATAAGGAACGTGGAGATCATCAGGAAACACATTTTAGCCACCTTCTTTTCATATCTTAGAAGTTTGATCACTTGAACTGTCTGGAAATCTTCTACACAGCGAAGCTGTAGAGAGAAAAAACATAGCAAAACAAAACAACCTTATGTTTTACTTGAACCTGAATAGTTCTACATTTATTTATAAGTAACTGACCCACTCTCTTAGTTTAAGGCACAGACACCATACACCTTATCTTTTAAACCACAATTCTTCTGGAAGCTTACATCATGTTTCTCAGATTTTATTCCCTACATTAAGTGTAAAAATACAAGCTGAGAAAAAATAGAATAGCTAATTTACTAGAAAACAACAAATGCAGAGATGGAACAAAGCATGCTGCAGTTATAAGTACTTTAGAAAAATAACTTGCCCTCAGCTATTGCATAAGCAAATTCAGTTTACATTGTTGGTCCTTTGTCTGACTACTTAGACAGTCCTGTAAATTCGTGGAAAAAATCTCTAGAGAAAAAAAAAATCATAAACAGATTTCTCTGTACTGCTTTGTCACATAGTATGTTACCCTACAATAATGAAATCTCTAAAGCAGAATAGTAGGCAACAGGTTCCCATGCTACCTGAGTCATGAAATACGGAAAAGACGGGACATGAACATACTCCACAAATTATCCATTCTGCCAATACTGTTGACCATAAACTTGAGTGGGTCCAGACTAACTACCCACAGAATATGAATCATTAACACTTTCTCATACTAAGGATTTGTATTGAATTTTCAGGTGAGGATCTGATGTGGATTAGTAAGCATTAGCCCTTCCCTACTTCCTCCCCGTAAAACCACACAACAAACAGACCTCAGTAGCTCTAGGCTGGTTCTCTCCCAATCCTACAACCTATCCAGTGGTACCTGACATAGAACGAACATCATATTTTCAAAGTTTAAAAGGGACGTGAAAGTGCAAATTTGGCTTGGATCCAACCTTCATATACAGCTTCAACTGGCACCATTACATTAAGGGAAGTCTTACTTTAAAAAACTTACCATTCTTACTGCATGCAGAATATGGCCATAGCAATAGGCCATGATCCCAACAGGTGCTACTAGACAGCCAAGGAAAAAAAGGAGCACAAAGGAGGTATCATTGGGGTCCTTTGATTTCCAGTCCACTGAGCAACCTAAGCCATGAATTTCCAGTGTGTATCTGTTCCAGCCCAAAAGAGGGGCTCCAGTCCAGGCCAGTGAGTACAGCCAGATGTATGTGATAGCCCGCCACGACCAGGAGAAGTCAATCACCTTCGCATGCACAACCCGAATGTAGCGCTCATAGGCAAGAGCAGTGAGAGTCATAATGGAAACAATTCCTGTAAAAAAAAAAAAAAAGAAAAAAAGAAAATCAATTAAATTAATCACAAATAATGCAAACAGGACTGCACTCTTCTTGATAAATGTTTCCTTTGCTAGCAGGTTAACTCAAAATGACCTAACTCACATTATGAATCTAACATTAATAAGACTTTTTGTGCATTACTCACTAACTACTAAGCCAAATAGAATCGCCATCTTCAAACTACTCAGAGTAGGATGCTGACATCTGATCCAGGATGGCTAAGAAGTGGGACAAGGGAAAAAGAGACTAAGCNATTCTTAGCTAGTTTTCTGATGAAATCCTTTCTTCTATTCTTTTAGTATAGTTTTAATATAATGGATATCATAAAATAATAAATCAAGCCTTCTGAAACATGGAGTCAACATTCTCGTCTCTTCCCTCATCCTGGGACCCCTGTGAATACCATCACAAGCCAATACCTCTTCCTAAACATTACTTCATTCAGTGAGGTATCATGGTCCAAGGTTTGGGGTTTTTCCTGCTGGCAGTTATTGTTATATGTTCCTTTGGGGTTTGTGGTTTCTTTTGGCTGTTTAGGGTTTTTAAAAGAAAAAGCTATCATAGAAAACTGAGATAATCAGCAATTAAAATATCTCTTAGAAACTTAGTGAACTGAGAGTTGAGACTGAAATGAAAGAAAGCCTTCAGCAACTGAAGGCAAAGATGTGAATAAAATGACTAGAATAATTCCAGTTTATTTCAAGATATCCTGGAAGTCTTTGCATTCCAAGAAGAACCAGGAAGGCAAAGCATTGCATTGCTGAAGGTATCCCATCTGAAAGACGTGCAGTTATTTTGAGTGTCCTTTCATAAAAATATCAGTCCTTGTTTATTTGTGGACTCTCTTCCTCTTCTGTCCACCTCAAACCCAGTAAATAATTATTAACATGTTATGACAGAAATCACACATTATCTTCAGCTCCCAGTACTACCCCATCCAGACACTTTTAAAATTTCATGAAGCTAAGGCATTTCTGTCTTGATTAGAATATAAGGATTTCTATTTCAATGGTCTGTAACACTTGATGATCAAAAACCAAATTGCCCATCAGGCAACTCCCAGACACCTGAAATCTGTTATGATTCAGTCACGAAGTTCATAAACACAGGTTCTTAAACAACAAAAGGGTGTATTTCACAGCATTCTGTGAGATTACACAGATATCTGTGTCTAAATCTGTATAGATTTTAACTAATACAAAGCACAACTATTTTTTCATGCATTTGCACAGCATTTCATTTCTCCAAGTACATTCCTATGTGCCATAAGCTCTAAGAAGGTTAATTGTGCAGATTTCACTACCAAAGAGAGAACAACCATCTTATACCCAACAGGAACCTGATCTCACTTTGAAAAAGAATAAACATTTATTGAAGATAAATTAACAACAGCACAGAAGGACCAGCAACATGGATTTTAGGAAGACAACTGAGAATAACAAAATCTAGAGCAAAACATAGACTCTCTGTAAAGGTATACAACAACAAAAACAGTTTATTATTAACCAAGTATCTCACAGTAGAATATCCTTTAGGATTCTAAAAATATTATTTTATGCTGTAGTTATTAAAAGATTCCCTTTTTATAAGAGGTGAGTTAGAAAGTTTTCTTGATTAAGGGAATTTCCCAGTCTAAAAGAAAATGTGCCACACTGTTTCATATATCTGTTTAAAATTAAACAATTTTTAATATGTTTTTTTCTAGTTATCTTTAAACCTTCATCATGAAAAGATGTAGACATTGTTGGCAATTAAGTAACCTTGCCCATTTAGTTTTCTAGGGTTTTTTTCCTTGTATAAATCATTGCTGTAGAATTTCACTTTCATAGCTTGAAATTGGACTAGCAAATGTGGGTGAAAAGGTTTCCAAAGACCTAAGGTTGGGTTTGTTGGTGGGATTTTTAGGTTTTTTTTTTAAATGAAGTTGAAAAGTCTATCATGCCTTTTTTGGTGACCTAACATGCTGAAAATACATTGAACAATGTGTACCTAAGCAAAATATTAGTAGGCATTAGAAAATAACTACAGGATTTTATAGGTACTATTCTACACTTACACTGGCTAAGGTAAGTGCTTTATTCAATCAAATGCAGTCTACTTCTTGAACACAAGTTAAGGCAACAAGTTCCCCTTCCATTTCTCTTACCCAAAGATTAGGAATTAGATAAGTTTACCTGACAGTTGTGATAGTCATCTACAGACATGTTTATGGAGGAAAATCATATCACCCAACTAAAGGCTCTGTTTGCTTATATAGTGCACTGCAGCTTTGTCTGAGCAGTGGAAAGAGCAGTTCCTCAGCATGATGAGTCAGAATACCTAAATTAACCTTTTGCTCCTTACCACCTTCCTTCATTGAATGGTATTCAGTGACTAATGTCCCTGTGTGGTCTTAATACTTCTCCATCCCTTTTATGAGTGCTGAATTCTAGCCATGACAAAGTAATCAAAAGCTCACATGCTTGGCTGACAGAACAGGTGCTCACAAGCAATAATTTCCTAAGTCCTTGACATTCTAAAGGAAGCCATTGAATGCTCAGTATCTCTAAAAATCAGTATGTGCACAGGTGAACAATGCTCTATCAAGCTCCTTTCAGTATAAAACCACTGCTCTTCAAAGACATACTTGAATTTTCCTCCCTGAACTGTAATGGGACCTTGGACAGCTTGTTGGACAGTATGCACCAAAATACAAATCCCTGTTCTGTTAGTATTCAAGGAGCGTCTGGCAGCACACAGACACTGAGGCAGGAAATGCAGGTCACAGCACAAGATATATATGATTTATGCATGCTTCTAGCTGCATTTTCTATGCTTCATTCAGTTTCTGTGTCTAGTGCAGAGGAAAGCACTGAATTTTACTTCCCTCCCTGCCCCCACTCCTCTACAGGAGCTTTTCTGGAAATTATTAAATTTCATCCTGAGTTGCATATTTTAATATGATGAAATGTGTGCTGATTAAAAAAGCAAATCTGTTACAGAAAGCAATTATGGTTATTGTTTGGTTATTAGCTCCCTCTTACCAAAATTCCCATTTCAAACCAATTCTAGCATTTCTACCTTTTATCTGAAACAAATTTTGTTTGCTTCTTGAGGTACTGGAGATCTACATATTTTGATTCAAGGCTAAGACCCAAGATTCTCAGAGCTGATTTACTCTACCAGCAATTCACTCTTTCTAACTCTTTCAGAAAGACTCTACTGCCCAGTGTTTACAGAGACTGCATGTCTGATATACAGATTTTCATCTCAGACAATACCCCTATCTGTATGTGCTGATTATAAACATAAACACTCTTTGTGTTCAGGAACTGCTGCTAATTTGAGCTCTGATTTAAGCCTGGGCAATTAACCTAGCACAAATAGGGTCATTCCCATTGAAGCTGCAGATAAATGTACCAAAACTGAAGTGTCTTCATGTTTAAGCCACTAGTTTGCAATTTCTATGTTGCAACTCCTCTTCTTCACCAGCAGCCAGCCATAAACAATCAGGGAGCAGTGACAAGATACTTCTTGCTATTTGGACGCTTATGAAGAAAATTCTCATTTTTGCCATTTTGCATTGTTTCCCCACTGAAATACTGCATTTAGTGTAGATTTTATTATGCACCATATGTGCTAATTATCTCTCCCATATTCTGGGCTTTTTCAGGAGTCACTTCTGGATACTTCAATCTGCATAGAGTGTAGGTCATCACAGAGAAGACTGTAAAACACAGCTAAGCTATACTGCATTATACCACACAATGTGTATATTCTGACTTTATAATCCTTAATTAGAATAAAAATATTGCAGTGCCTTCAGAACTGAAGTGTTACTTTCAATGAGTTTGAAGAGTCACAAAAGCTGCTGCCTTCTCCATGCAAGATACACCTTATTTTCATATTGAGCCCCTGCCCCGAGCATGGCTTATAATTTGGCCAGAGGTGATATCAAATATTCCCAAAGTCTGAGCATCTCTACAGAGCAACTGCAGCATAATGTAGCAAATAAGATCCATTTCTGAGACAGACTGTGGCTTCTGTCAAAGGGTGTGGAATAGGTTTTACAGCAACTTCTGTGA